>CAVNYN010142506.1:398-66211 GCA_963692815.1 Nyctanthes arbor-tristis
CACGTTTCGACCAGAAATATATATATTCAAGAGGCATGTTACCCTTTTTCTTGCCAGCTACTCATGTTCTGTTAACTACGAGATTGTTCACAATAACACTTGATGATGTACGTACTAGAATTTTGATCAATTTATTTCTCTTTTCCTGAAATAAGTTATTTGTTTTATAACGTTCAAACTTATTTATATCGGTTTGTCAAGAGGCTTACGCCTCAATCACGTCGAAGCGTACGCCTTGCCTCATCAAGGAAAAACGCCTTGAGGCATATTTCCGCCTTTTCGAACTTTGAATTTAACTTATCATTTAATGACACCTTGATATGATGCCTAGCATCAGTGGTGCTATATAGCATTACTCAAATCTATAAGGCCTTTTTTATCCTACTTGGCAGCACACTAAGCAAGCATGCTTTACAAAATTTTCAATAAGAGGTTAGAACACAGAATCTCTCACGCAACAGAACTAGCAACATTGCCAAATGCCTATCCCTTTCCCTATTATGTCAGAATAGTAGGTCGCTGGTCTAACAATAATATTTTTGGGGTTAAAAGATATAAACAGTTCATCAATGAAGGAATTTACTACTATATATAAAGAGACTTAAACCTTGAAAGTGGCGGCAGCATCAGAAGCAATATCAAAATTTGGAAGTTGTATGTAATCGAAAAATTTCTTCATGTGCTGTGACTCCAGAACATACCTACAAAGCAAATAACTTTTAAAATTAAAAGTGGTTTACCATCAAGTTCTATTTTTGCACAATCAATGTAACACGAGAAAATAATCTATAACTGCCTCATCCTAACAAAATGAAGAATAACTGAGATATTTACTTAAAGAATATAGTTTGTATGTGCATAAGCATTACCCAGAAAACTTCTTTTTCATTGCATTTCATGTCTTGTGCATTTATTTACGGTAACTCATTTTCATCTTTAAGAAAATAGGAAAGTGAGGAAAAGGAAAGGACAAGAAAAGTTACACAGCTTATTAATGAAAATTAAGACCATCAGAGTCCACAAGTAGCAGTGACTGCCAGAAGCCTCAGGGAGCGCTTAACATTTAACTCTCACCCAACAACAAAATTAATCAATGATCTCAATTTTTTCAAAATGATACATAATGTGACAGTATTCTCACATGAGTGCAATATGGGTTAACTTCGATGGGAACCTTAATTGCACTGTGGAAGTTACTCCATCAGACTTTTGGTTATTGATGCTATATAAAAAGTATCTGAAGTTGCATACAAATGAATCATCATCTCACCTAGCAACACTTTGATGGCGAATGCACTCCCTCATCATCGCACCATAATGTAATGCCAAATCTGTGTTCTCATAACTAAAAGATACAGAAGAAAAAAATATACAAGCCATTACCAGAGAATGATGACAGAGTTTCAAGCAAGTGCAGAAGACAGAGAAGCAGAAAGGAGATTCAACCTTAACTACTTTGGCCATACATACTCAGAGACAAAAAGTAATTTTGTAAAACAAAACTCCGATTAAGTGAGATGCAAAAAAGGACAATAGGTTAATGCTATCAATTTCTCCAACCTCGGAGTAAGTGTTTTGTGAAGAGGTTTCAAATAAATGAACAAATGAATTATTTATAAGTGCACAGAGAAAGGAATAACGGGGAGTTTAACTGTGCAATGAAGAAAAATGGGGAGTATATAAGCATAGGACCTCAAATAACTTTATGCTTAGGAAAAAGAAAAAAAAGAAAGTACAAACTAATGCGTGTGTATAATAAAAATAATTTTTAGAAAAGGAAAAAAATGCTTGGATATGCACAAATGTCCACTTCCAATAGATTATGTAAGCCTAGGACAGTGAGATTTATGGTTTTCGGGGTGTTGGAAATTTTGTATTTACGTTTGGCAGAAGGCACACTCCATCCATCCATTTAGGCAACTAAGAGGAATGGTAGAAGAGAGGGTCATTGTAGATTTAGCCTCTGTATATAGAAATAAAATGAGTCATAAGCCATGTAAAGTACTTGTAGGTCCGGTGAAATATATGGATGAAAATGATATTACAATTTTTTTCAAGAAACCTTTCAGTAGATATAGATCCGAGGTCAAATAGATTGCAAAATATTAGGAATAAACTTCTTGACCACAGTGAATGACATAGAATGAGGTGGTGCCATCAATATTCATTGACAAAAAAGTGATGAGATGGGTAAGAGAAAAGGATACAGCCAAGCTTATTTTGTGTGAGCCATTGTAGGAATTATTGTTTCTATGTTGTACGACTTATAACATTATTGATGTAACCGATGCACACACGTCTACAGGGAGATGTAGAGAGGCAGACCACATGTAAGTACCCCAGGCTCTAAATCCTGTCTCTATCTCAGAAGGAAAAAAAGAAAACACAAATGGAACTCTATTTCTGCTAGTAAAGGGTCTGCTTGGAACTAATTACAACATGGCTTCAATTCTAATATATTTTAAATTTTGAATTCATATTACATGGAGCCACAAAATTTTGGCAAGTGTAGTTGGTGATGAAATCCATTTGAAAAATTTAAAGCCAATTATACTTGTCAACTTTTTGTGGTTCAACGTACCATGCATTAAAAATGTAAAATCTATTAAAATTGAACCCGTGTTATCACATGTTATAATTGGTTGCCAAAAAGACCATAAATCATGAATCCACTAATCTAAGTACAAGTTATTTTGCTTCTTCAACAAGAATAAAAGGGTCCTTTGTAATTTACTATGGGATTTTACTATGGGATTGAGTTGATTGTCTGATTTTCTAAAACACTAAAGAACATGTGGAGTATAGAGAAAATGAAATCAAGATTCCATAACCAAAAAAAGACATGTTCAAAATCAAGCTTACCCCGCTATCAAGATATCCATTAGATCAATGTTTTTCTCCAAGTAATCACAGGCGATCAAGCGTGATTGGACCTGTTGCCTCTGCAGATTTGCAACAACCTGAGTAGCATCTTTGCGGGTCTGCAAGAATTTATCTTATCAGTCATCATAGTATCCATATCTGCCATCACAATGAGAGAACTGTACAATGTAAAAGTAACTTCAACAACATAGGCACCAAGAGTAGCAATTTTCATTAGATCACAATCATCATCCAGTCAAAAAGTAAGAGAAACTGTGACCAACTAGAATACCGATTATTTATTGAATAATTGAAAAGCAATAACCAATTACTTCTAGATTCAACTTGGGCAGACACGTAATTAGGAGGCGCAGAGTGTTCTCTCTGAAGAATTCCTGAGTCAACTGGGCGCATGCTTCTGATACTGGTTCAGATTCGCTGTCACCATAAAGAACTGACTTCAAGTCTCGTATAAGCTTGCTCAACTCCATCATCTGCCGAGGACACAAACCAAGAGACTGAGTGGCCATCGAAAGGACCACAATAAACTGAGTGTAAATTTTAACAAGGGTGGCAATATGCATAAAACATTCCAGATAGAAAATTATAGCACAATCCCATTCTCTGGCACAACAGCTGTTTTCGTTTTGATTCGCATTTCTATCTTGAAAAGCTGGAATAGTTAAATTTTTCCCCCTAATGCTGATGATCCCATCCTCAAGGGAAAAAACCGAAAAGCAATGGAAAATGCGATAGAATGGCTATGGTGAATACCCATCAATCTAAGTACACTATGGACTACTAAGGTCAAATCAAACAATCAATAAAGACGATTTTTTGCGCTCATAGGAGAAAAGACCACAGAAGCAACGCAGCAAAGATCTACTAATTATCCACTTGATTCAGATCCAAAATCTTCCACGATAAGCAGAAGAAAACCAAATCCAGAAAAAACGAACTATGCGTCGAAAAAAGCAAAAAATTGTCAAATCGGAAACCTTCTCTTCCCGTTTGCTCTCCTTAGTATCCGGCCCACGATTGGCAAAGATGAGGAGATCACGGGTCTGCCGAACCAGGTCAGCGGGGGTCTTAGGCTTGGGCTTGAACAGCGCCTTCATCTTGGCGTTCTCACCACCACCGTCACTGTTTTCCGGCAACGGGAGCCTCCTGACCACCGCCTGCGACGCCGAGGCACCCGGTGCCGCCGGTTTGCCGCCGCTTGACAAACACCCTCCTATCTTTCCTAACTTTTCTTAATCCCCCAAACACCTCCTTCAACAATCACTGTAAGTAATTAACTTCTTTGTAGCTGAGGGTTTCAAGCTCTCATAATAGGCAAACTTTACCAGAATTTTGTGATTCCTGCTTGGGATCGGGTAAGAATCTTCCCGGCAGATTCGAATCCGCGATTATATGGTGGTAGACTCAGGTAGTAGGTTACTCCCCGATTCGTGTCTGATTTTGAACGGAACGGAACGGAACGGAACAGACAGAGAGAGAGAGAGAGCTGCGGCCTGCGTAATTTTTCATTATTTTTATACTGTCACTGTAGTTTATACTCCACATAACAGTATTTTTTTTCTGTCTCCATTTTTTTTTTCTTTTTGGGTCTCCGTTTTTCCTTTTTTCTTTTTTCACTTTCATTTTCATTTTCATTTTTTCCTTTTATTATTTTGAATACTAATATGCCCATTTATTGCGGTTTAATTCCATGGTATCATAGTAACTTAGTAAGATAGAAATAGAAAGAAGACAAGTTGTGAAAATTAAATTAAATATTTTAAAACGCGAATTGGCAAACAGCTATATATATCTCTTTCCTCTACTAAATTTTGGGTAAGAAAACAATCATTGGTTTCTTTATTCCCGGTCGGGGACATTAAAATTACAAGGACCATGGTAAAAGGTAAACAAAGATACACTGTAAAATATACTTGAATCTGTGAGTTTGACTATTAAATTCAATCATATATAGACGAAATGATCAATCTTCCGATCTGAAAAACACGCTATGTAGTACGTTATGAAAACTACCGTTGAAATCAGTAAGAAACCACGATGTGATTTTAAACGGTTTCTTATTTTTTGCAACTAAAATAAAATAAATCTCCATAATATGAAGAACGGGTGATTTCCATAGAAAAAAAGGGCTTACTCATCCCCCTTGCGCTTCCACCCAAGTTGTGATAGCATCTATATTATTATTAGTGATCATGAATGATTCCGCCACTGCCGACTCCTAAATCTACTCCTAAGAGCATCTATATTGATAGTGTTAAAATTATCTATCTACATAAGTAAAATGTAGAGTTTTTAGTGATTTTTAAAGGACACATAAGCAAGTTAAATTTGACTATTAATTTGTACAACATTAGTGATACTAAATAAGAGTGTTAAATTTAATCATCAATTCAATAGTCAAATAGTGGACCAATCCCAATTTAATTAAAATAAAAAAATAAAAAATAAACCACATAAAGTGTTAAATTTATTGTTAAATTTAACAATAAAACTAGCAACTTGTTAAATTAAATGCTTTTAGCAACTACTGTAACACCACCAATATAAGTTATTTTTTGAGTTATTAACTAGCAACTCCACTAACAGCTTAATTTAACACTACTAATGTGGATGCTCTAACTACTACGTTGGAATAGTGAGCAAATTTAACTACGTCAACAAACCAAAGTAGTTGAACATACTCAAGTTAATTCCAATAAGATCTACATGTGAATTGCTAGCCAATGTTTTCCTAGAATCACGTCCATTAAATTTCGCTCCGGTTATGATTATAATAGTCATCGAATTACGTATTAGTAAAAAAAAAATTTACTGAGACATTGGTATATTATCATACTGATATATTACATAGACCAATAAAAAAATAACTGTGCGCCCCTCTCTATTTTACTCAGTTTTTACACATCTATCACTTGATAGGAAATAACATTACTGACTTGTTAGTAGGAGAGCGAAATGAACTTATATATTAATTGATTAAAACTAGTCATCTTCACTTCACCTCGCATTTTCTTGTTTTATCTTTAGCAGAATTAGAAGTACAATTTTGGTGGTTTGAGTTTATTACCGAAGGGTAGAGGAGGGGATATAATTGGGATGCTGACTCTTGCGGGATTGATGGGCCGGAAACTTTACATAAGGTCGGCGGTGGCGATTCACATGTGTTGGTCACCCCCTTTCCAAGATTAATGGTCTACATTTGCCAGAATACGTCTTTTTCTAGATGCATCCTCTACCACAACCACATTCTTCGGTTATAGTGTAATACATATCTATTTGGTGTGCAAAACCCATGTTTGGCTTAGTTAAAGTAACTTGCCCTTTTTGTCAAACCGAACGTGTTTCGGTGTTGGTTTTCGTAATAAAATTTTTGAGTTCATGAGTAATAATCAGTTTCTTTGAGGGGACATATCTAATAATATTATGCAATACCTTCGTCTTAAAAAGATATTTCTCTTTTTCTTCTTTATCTGTTTCAAATTATATTCAACTTACTTAAATTAATTTTTTAGTTTTATAATATACTCTCATTTATTGTACATAATAATCAACAATAAAAAACAACTAAAGTGAAATATTAAATAAATTAAATGTTATATTAGGAAATATATTGTTAAATTGTATATTTTCAATAACATTAAATGATATTTTATTAATTTATGTGAAAAATGAAAGGTGAATATCTTTGTGAGACGGAGGAAATATTATGTATCATGAAACTTCATTAACTTAGGGCTTATTCTCTTTATCATTTCATAGTTTTTAATCTTTCAAAAAACTGAAAACTTATTTTTATTCATATTTCTAAAAACACATTTTCAAAATAAGGAAAATTTTTGTGAAAAAAACTCAAAATGACATTGTCTTTTTGAGCATTTTCAGTGTAAAATACTGAAAATAATGAAAAGAAATATTTCGTTTTCTTAAATTTACTCTTGAAACAGAAACTGAAAATGAATTCAAAAATGAAACGTAAGAAGCTCCTTATATATGAAGAGGATGATTGGCACATTATACGTGACCCTCCATACGTGGTCGAAAGGTGTATATGACAATTTCCCAAAGTCCCATTTTGTAATCTCAATGTGGCACGTTCACATTAACAATTTAGACATGCTATGTTGTTCACCATACGCTTTTGTTTGCAATTGGGGAAATGGTCTTTTTTTTACTTCCGCGTTCAAAGACAATTTGTTGATTTTAAGAATACCTTACTCGTAATTACTTAAAATATCTGTTAATTCAGTATAAAGCCAAATACTTAAATAATAGGAAACATTCTCAATATTTTATTTCAAAATCAAAATTCAACCTAAGAACCGTAATAACTGGATGCAACTTAAAAACCTAGCTAGCACTTGTCTAGCAAGAAATGAATACTATGACAATCCTATAAAAATAAGGGATGAAAGTAATAAAACTATAATAATAATCTATATATATCTATATATATATATATATATATATAGAAAAGCAAATTAATTTGCGATACCTTTGCCTCCAAAAAGTTTGTTAATAAGGTCTTTTTCGACATTTTATTTCTTATTGTGGTAACTCATGTAGTATTCTTAAATTTTTCAATTTTTTAAATTTTTTATTCTCTTTTGCCTTAACGATCCAATTTTTTGAAATAATAATTAGCAGATATTTATCATCATTTAATTGTTTAAAATATGGATAAATTTGATAACGTAATGATGGTTTTTTTTTTTTGAAGAAAGTACTTTTATTCAATAATCGAATCAAGCTGGAGTACATCGTCAATCAGGTTAGAGGGCGAATGAAATAACATACTAAAGCTTGACAAAGAACCAGCTGCTTGAGCAAGTAGGTGAACAGCTAGTTCACAGACCTTCTAACACAAGCGAACTTTATGCCATTGAATTCCAATGCCAAAAGCTTACAATCCTGCAAAATTAAACCAAAGAGGAAAATATCAAGCCGAGATGACCGAAAAGCTTCAAACACCGCCAAGGTACCCATCTCCACGATAACCGGGGTAAGGTTCATCTCCTTGATCCAAGCTAAAGCCTCGCAAATGCCTATCAACTCAGTTGTCCTAGCATCGAATGAACCTCGCAACTTAACAATTTTTGCACCCAAAAAAGACGTCCCCGCATTGCGCAATATCAGCCCAAGGACAACAAGTTTTTGTTCAAAGAATATGGCAGCATCAACATTCAGTTTCATTGAATCAACCATTGGCCGCCTCCAACGCACCAAGCTATGAATGGGGTCGGCACGTCTACATAGTGGTGGCAACCTAGCTTCATTCCATTGATCATGCATTAAAACAACGAAAGAAATCACCTTAGGCGGTAGAAGGGATCGGCCATGCCATACTACTTCATTACGGTTGTACTAAAGAACCCAGCAAGGCATTACAACTCTCTCCCTGCTCGTGTGCTCAATTCTGCCCAGCAAAAACAGCAGCCACTCTTTGAAAGTCTGGCCTTAACCAAGCTGAAACTCAACCAAAGAAGCATCCCATACCCGTCTAGCAAAACCACAATCCACAAGGCAATGCAACGTAGTTTCATTCTCCACGCGACAAACCGGATAAGCCCCCTCAACATTTAACCTTTTTGCTCGTAACTGATCCAATGTAGGAAGAATATCTGAGGAAGCTCGCCACTCAAAAGTCTTAATCTTAGGAGGTACTTTGAGATCCCAAACAAGACTCCAAAGCCGAGTAACAGAGGAAAGAGACTTACTGATGAATTTGTTAAGCCAAGCGATAGCGACTCCTCACTGTATAAGCTCCAAGATTATCATACTTCTAGAATGTTCGGTCATTAGTCTCCTGCAATCCCAATGGAAATTGTATAAGCTCCTGATCTCTAGCACTGAAAAAATCCTGAAGAATCTCCATATCCTAACTACGAGTATTGGGTGCCATAAGCTGATTTACTGTGATACTCTCAGCATCCGGAATCATAAGAGTGCCAAGAATGTCATCATCATCCGGAATCCATGGATCTCCCCAAACCCTTACATTGAATCCAGAGCCAATACGAAACGTTGTGCCTTTCCTCAAGAGAAACTGATTCGCTAAGATGCTTCTCCAAACGAAACTAGTTGTGGCCCAAGTTGGCATGCAAAAAATCTGTCCGGGGAAAGTACTGAGCTTTGAATATCTTAATGACAAAAGAATGATCATTATTCAAAAACTTCCATCCTTGCTCTCCCAAGAACACCAAATTCATCTCATGTATCTACTTAAACCCAAAACTCCCACATTTTTTTTGGGAAAACAAAGCCTCTCCCATCTCATCCAAGATATCCCCCTAGCCGCAGCCTTATTGGATTTCCACCAGAAAGCATTCAGGGTGCATTTGATCTTCGTACAGAGGTCATTCAGAAGCAAAAAGATACTCATAGCATAGTTGGGAATAGTCTGAGCCATTGATTTCAAGATAACTTCCTTTCCAGCTCTCGATAATGATTTCTTCTTCCAACTAGCTAGCCTCTTCCATATCTTATCCTTTATGAAAGATAAAATGTCCTTCTTCTTTCTTCCCACCAATGAGGGCAAGCCCAGATAGAACTATTGTCCATTCACTACACCACATCTCAGAAACGTACAGATTGATTGGCGTCTCTCAGGAAAGACATTCCAGCTAAAGGAAATAACTGATTTCTGAAAATTAATCGATTGGCCAGATTCTAACTCATAAACTTGCAATAGATCTCTGGTCATCCATGTTTCCCGTAAATTAGCTCTGAAGAAAAATAAGCTGTCATCAGCAAAGAATATGTAAGAAAGATAAGGAGCCCCTCTAGCCGCCTTACAGCCATAGATGAGTCCAGAATCCACTGTCCGCTGAAGAACATTAGACAACCCCTCAGCATAAATAATAAAAAGGTAGGGTGACAACGGACTTCCCTGCCTAACTCCCCGTTGTGGCACTATCTGCTGTAACTCACAACTATTGTGCAAAACATGATACTTTACAGAGAAGACACACATGAGGATAAGATCAATCCATTGCCGGGAGAACCCCATCCGAACCATAACCGCTTCAAGGAAACCCTATTCAAGCCTATCATAGGTTTTGCTAATATCAATTTTCAACGCAGCATACCCTTCTTTACCTTGGGCTTTCCGCTTCAAATAGTGCATAGTCTCAGAGGCAATAAGCATATCATCAGTGATTAACCGACTAGGTACAAAATCAAATTGAGACTCCGAAATAATCAAAGGTAATATCTTATTCAACCGATTAGCAAGGGCTTTAGCAATAATTATGTACACAATGTTACATAAGGAAATCGGATGAAGATCACCAATAACTTCAAGGCTTTGTTTCTTAGGGATAAGAGCAATAACAGTAATATTCAACTCCTCAGCCATTTGACAATTATTCAAAGCATCTAAATAAACATATATGACATCTTGCCTATATCATTAATGATGGTTAAGAATCCATATCATTAAAAAAATTTAGTTTATAATTCCCAAAAAAAATCAAAATTAATTAATATGAATAAGAAATTTAATTGATAACCCGTGTTCGACAAATAATAATAAAACAATAGAAATAAATATAAATGAAGAAGTTAATTGATAACCCATATTTATCGGATAATAAGTTTCTTTTTGTAACTTTTATTTTTTATGAATTATCTTAATTAAATTGAATATTTAATTAATTAAACATACACATATATATATATATATCTTTATTTTAAGTTAGTTAAAAATTAGAATCGTAATTTTTTCTTAATGTTTCCCGCTATAAATATTAATAATTATGATTACTTTTCTTTAAAAAATATATATGATTATTTTTATTATCATTAACTTATATCGTCTTCATGCTATCTCTGACTTTATTTGTTTCAAATAAAAATTATTTTCAAAATACGGGACACTGCCGAACTAACAACTATTTCCGACAATGTCATTTATCTAAATTAGTGTTAAAAAATAAAACTATATTTATTTACATTAACAATAACAATATGGTCAAATTTTGCTGTAAATTATAGTATCCTTAACATTACAAGAAAAAATTGCATTATTATTTGGTTGATATTAAAAATTAATTATTCCTTATTGAGTAATGTAATCTTACAAAATTTCAGCATATCAAAAAAAAAAAAGCGTTATAAATTTCACATTATTTATTTTTTTAAAAATAATTGGGTAATTTACATCTAGCGTCCCAACCTTCCAACAATGTTGAGATTACGTCTCCAACCTTTGATTTTACTCATGTGGGTCCCTAACCTTTTAAAAGTGTTGCACTTAACGTCTCCATGACGGAAACCGTTTATTTTTACCGTTAAAGTCAGGGCTATAATGGTAAAATATAAAAAATAAATATTTAAATGTTTAAAAAACCAAAAAAAAAAAAGAGAAAGGGGCACCCCATTTTGACTACCGAAAATGGCAGCCAAATTGGAGAGTGCCTGCCGAAAATGGCCCCTCTCTCTCTCTAGGGATAGCAACTGGACGGGTATTACCCGATACCCCGCGAGTACCCGCCCCGAAGAGGGAGGAGTATTACCAGCCCTGTTAACTATTGGGGAGGGTACGGGGTGAAAGATTTCTCCCCAAAGTCTTATCAGGTCTGGGTCAGATATTGGCCACCCTAACCCGCCATGACCCGATACCCGATTTCTTTCTTTTTTTTGGAAAGAAAATTTAAACCTAAGTAGTGAGTTGTGAGAGTTTGATTCTAGATACCCAAGATGGAAAAGATAAACTTTACCCATCTCGATTAGTATCATTTTTGTTGAATTTTTAACTAACATTAATAATTAATTCATTTAAAATTTGAGTTTTCTTAAAATAAAAAAACTAATTTAAAAATAAACCAAACTCTGTCCCTAAATCAACTCCCCTCCTCTCGTCTTTGTCTCTGTCTAACTCGAACCCTTCAACTTCAAGTCTCTACTAGTCCACCAAATCTCAAAGTCTCCACCGCCGCACCATTCTTTTCTTTTCTTTTTTTCTTTTTTTTTTTTAAGAATTTTTTCCTTAACGGGGCGGGTAACGGGTAATTTTTTCGTACCCGCCCCGTACCCGATTCAATCTGGTACGGGGCAGGGATTTCCTTAAGGAGACGGGGCGGGGGAAGGCATATCCGCTCCGAACCCGCCCCGTTGTCATCCCTACCTCTCTCTCTCTTTTTTTTTTTTTTTACATTTAGATATATTTTTTATATTTTACCATTATACCCCTCACTTTAACGGTAGAAATAGATAGTTTCGGTTTTGTGGACGTTAAGTGTAACACTTTTAAAATGTTGAGGACCAACAAAAGTAAAATCAGAGGATGCGGATGTAATCTCAACATTGTTAAAAGGTTGGGGACGCTGGTTGTAAATTACACAAAATAATTTGATATCTATTTCGTATGGGTGAAAATCTAGTACTAATAATAATAATAGAAAACAGTGGAACATAAATCGTGCGCCCGCATATTGCTTCTTATACTGTTGCGGCCTTTTTTGTTTGGTAAAATGTTTGCTGCAGGTGCTATTTTTGTAAAATATTATTCCGTGAATTGGGCTACTGTTTTGGGCTGATGTTGTAGTCCTTATTTTTCCCTGGCTGGTGCTATTTTTGTAAATTTTAGTTTTAGCTTTTTTTTTTTCCTTTTTCTGGTGTTGTAGTTGGAGAAGGGTTGAAAAAATTCCCCTTTTCTCAACTGTAATGGTTTTATCTGTGAAATGCGAAGTTCTTTTTCTTTTTTTTAAGAAAAAAAAAAAAAAACCTCTTCAACTTTACCTTTTTTATCCTCTCACACTCTCTCTCTAAAATGTGGATCGATTTTCAAATTAGAATATCACTACTACAAGCATAATGTTAACAATACAACGTAGAGCTATTCTTCAATTTAATTGTCACTGTCATAAAGTCAAGTAGGGGCGAAGCCAGCACTCGGTATCAGAATGTACACAAAATATAGGTTTGTAGTAATTTTTGTGTGTGTGTGTGTGTGTTTTTTTTCTTTTTCTTTTTAAATACCTATGAAGCCAACAAAAAGGATGTGGGCCAAAAGCCTGAAGGGATAGCCCAAGCATGGTAGAGATCCCCCTAGCTCCACCAGTGAACCCAAGGTTTGTGGTGAGACATGACGAACACAGGTGCATAACTTTCCAGACTTGAAGAAAAATAAACGGCAAGCAACAACACAGTATGTATATAAATATAATGCCACGACCAAGTCAAGTGCAGTAAGCCATTAACTTAGCTCCAAATCAAAAGGATAGATCTAAGCAACGCAAGGATTCTGTGAGGTCTAGGTTGAGAAAAAGAACAAAAAGACAATATCATCAATGTCCAGTAGAGAAAATACCCCCAAAGAAAAAAAGAAAAAAAAAATGAAGAAGTAGAGAAAACAGAGTCATGGCCACTAAAAAAATGTTAGATTCTGAGAGCAGGGTCAATTAAAATCTTTTATCAAATATATCATAATATCTTATTGATTTGATGTATGTATACGTGAAAATCATTCATGCGCCTTAGTTTTAAAACTCATATGGACCCCGACAATTTCCTAGAAGTCACTAACATGACCAATAAATCAGTCTAAGTCTCTCTTCTAAACCAATTAACTAGTAATTTTTTTTCTTTTCTTTAATTTTATAACCAACGATCCGTGTGTAGCGACTTCATGGTTTAATGCTTGAGGGAATCTACTCATATTTGGAGCTTCTTTTGACCCTTTGTTTTCTCGATTGTCTTACGTGATGTATGCTAAATTTAATGCCTTATATTGATGTATGCTATCCCTTTTTCGCAATTTTTTGAAGTTGTTTCGAGATTTTAGGTATTGGTTTTTGAATAATAATAATAATAATAACAACGAAAATTAACAAGATAAGAATGGACTCGTTGGGTTAGCCATTGAACTAGTGGCTCTCAATAGACTATATCCATCACTTCTTTCATATCAAAATCGAACTTAAGTTTTAAACTATGATTGCAACTCAAAATATGTCCAACGAGATAATGTAACATTCTAAAATCTTCACTGTAGCCAATGCACAGGATACACAAATTTGTCTTACCTATATTTCAGTCAACATTAATTTATAATGTCTGATATTATTGACAATTTACCTAACTTTTTGATAGAAGTCATCTCCATACAAATAATCAGTCCAAGCAGGAATTCAATGCCAGTGCAAGAAGGAAATCAACGGCCATTTCATTTGGGTAAATTGATCATATCTATATTGTCAAAAATTCTCAAGAAGTTATTCGTAATCATACCTGATACATGGATATAATTAGTCCAAAGTATAGACTAACATTTTTGGGTGATCGGCTTTTCTAATAAGGTATCAACATTGCTAAAAAAATAAAAAAAAAAAAAAATCAAGCACTCACGTTAGTTCCATAATATGAACTCACATTAGTTCTTAGAAAAATTGTTTGGATGATAAGCAAGAAGTTATAAGGAAAACCAATTACTGAAGAATGTAAATTGATTTCTTTATAACTTCTTTTTTACATATATTAGAGTGTGTTTGGCATGTATTATAAATGAATTGTGTTATAATACGTTTTGAATTTTAAATTTTTGGGACACGTGGCGAATTCTACAATTGACACATCACATATCTATCACATCAAATAACAACTTTTCAGAATTTAACCAATCAAATTAAGTCACATGTCCTAAAAATTCAAATTTCAAAATATATTATAAACCAATCCAATTATAAACGATACCAAACAGACCCTTAATCAATAAAAAGCAGCAGAGTATCACGAATCAAATACATTACATTGTAGATCGTAATTATTAGCTTCTTGTTAAACACAGAAGCTAGTTACAACCATTCAACATTCATACAAGATCCGTATATTGATATTTCTCAAGCCATTGTTGTATTCTAGGATCAATTTGTTGGGAATAGATAGATTAAGAATTCAAAACAAATTGAATAAACGAACTTATCTTATTGAATGACACTTTGGCTAATATATAGCCTTTCAAGGATAAGGAAAATACAGCCCACGATTTACTCAAACAGAAACGTGGCAAAGCGTCCCTAAATAATAGGGATTTATTTAAATAGGAAGAGTGTCAACAGAGAAAACATCCACCCAATATGATAGGGATTTATTTAAACAGAAAAATAATCCTACATAATAAAGGATCCAAATCTTAATACCCTCACAATAATAATCCTACGAAGGAAGTCAGTTCCTTGAAACTCTCCCATGGCTTCTCGTAAACAACCGCCTGATAATTGCGCGCCGCCGCACCATCATTGGCGGAGATGACCAGTCTGTAATTGATGCCGGAAACAACTTGAGTTTCTCCTTTGATTAGGCTTACGAATTGCAGATTTGTTTTCGCCTGCTTGTTATGCTCCTCCACCGCGTATTTCGCGATCTCCTGTACATGAGGATCCTGAAGGTTCTCGATCGGCTGCCAACCGCCGTCCATGCCTTCACTGGCAGCCAACGCGGCAGAGAATCCTGCAGAAGCCGCCAAAATTGGGAGGATTATGAGGAGAATCGAGCGATATTTCTGTTTTGTCATTTTTTATAATGGTTTGGAAAGTTGTGGAAGCGGTTTTTTTTCATTTTACAGGGTAAGGTATTCAGAAATTAATGTAATACTTACGCAGTCCAGAGGAAGGTGGGAGTGCAGCGAGTACGGCTTGGACGAAAGACCCTGTGGCAATGCCAGCAGCAACAAGCCCCAACATGGCACGTCGACCGGTTTCTGTCTCAGCCGACCCCTGCTGGGCTCTAATGCTGAAACCTGGTCTGGCCAAGCCAATCCTGCTGCTGGTGACTTTGGTGAAGCGGCTGGAGCCACTCAGCTGAAGGCTGCCTTCCATTACTGCTTGAGAAGAGCCCCGCAAGCCAGCCATTGAAGCCATAGCCAGAGCCATTGATTTTTTTCCTCTAATTGCTTTGTGAAATGTTGCAGAAAGTAACGGAAATGCAGTATGTGGGATATAAGTTGTTTTGAGTGATGTTTTTATCCTGATTATGTCACGCAGAGTGAATAAACAGAGCCAGCTTATGTGTGTGGGGGATATGCTGATAGCCAATCAATCTTTGAGTTCGTGAAGTGTAGGATTAGGTTCTGTTTCCTGCAGTATAAAAACGTGGAAATAATATTTATGGTGTAGGCCTCGAGCAGTATCTAAAAAGATAAAATTCTAGATATCGTTGTAGCTAAAGTATTATATAGAGGTGTTTAAATTCGTGTAAGCTCATTTAACGAATAGTTTACAACTAGTACTGTGTATAAAAGTAAAACAACTTAATATTTACTCAATGTATAATTATTATTGATACATTTAGATGAGCTTAATATATGAATGAATTTCCTTTTTGGAAAATTTTTTTTACTAAGAACATGCTTTTAACATAGGAAACATGTATAAATAATATATAAGTAATATTTGATAGTTTTTCTATATTAAATTAAACTTAATCAAACATTATATAGATCTCATCGCCGGATTTAATCTAATCATTTTTGGCGTTTGTGTTCATCATCTGACTTAGTACTTTGGGATTGAAAAATCAATTCAACTAAAGTAAAAAGATCTAGTGATATCTAGAATAAAGAAAAAAAAAATGCCCTAAATAGCCAAAAAAGAAATGTTTTGAAAAAAAAAAAAAAAAACGTAGTTGAGGGAAGCCCTTCCTAATTTTTGCATTGGTAATTTGGCCTTATAATAAATGCCTCTAAAAAACTCCCTCCATAAATAATGCCAATATGCCATCCATAGTGGGTTAAACCGTAATTTCCTCTTTCATGAAGGTGAGATCTTTCCTCATGATCATTTTATTACTCCCGCTTTCTTTACTGTTGAATTTGATTAAACAAATCACATTCACATATCTTTATGCTTAACATATATTATGCAAGTCTCCACATTTCAACTCTATTTATTATCTTTCTTATTTTACATAAAATATATTTTCACGTGCATGCAAACACACACAAAGGTAAGTGAAATCTTTCACCCAAGCCAGTAATCAATATTTTGTTTTCTGGAAACATATCTCAGTATTAACTTTTGATTTGCGTTGAGTGTACTGGGAGAGGTGGGAGCAAGCGATTGTCACCCCTGTCGTGGCCCAAGACCCATGAAACCTAGAAAAATTAAAAATTTTAGCCTTTGGGCTAGAGGGTCAATCAATTTTTGCCCAGACTTATTTTATTAAAAATAGTATCAATTTTTGGGTGTCAATCATCTTTGGCCCCTCCACAGCAATAAATGGGGCGCCCCCCACCACCACCCCCAAAATGCTTTCGGGAACAGTAGTAATTTTGCTGCCCCATCCGACAACAACAATGCTACTAGAAATAGCAGTAGTCTATGGCAACATTTTGGAGAGGGGCTAAATCCCCCATTTGGCAGTAAATGGAAGGTTCACCCCCTAGCAGCATGATAGGTATTTATTTGTGATGTTTAATTCCCTCAAATGTGTCGTTAATTATGTAACATTGTGGTTAAAGGTCCATATTTATGTTTACTTTGGTCAATTTTAGGTTCAAGCCTAAGTTGAGAGCGGAATAGCACATGCTGGGACTAGTTCGGACCAATTTAGCAAGAATTACAAAGTTTAAGGTTCAAAACAAACAAAGCTGAAATGTGGAGGACAAAATTGACGCATAAAGGAAGCATGTGGCCAGCCATGCGGCCGCCCTAATCAGAGACATTCAAACTCATACAGCCTCATGAGTCTGAACAATGCGTCCCCATACAGCCGAAATCAGAGAGTTTGCAAAACGTGCGGCCGCATAGATCTGTCATGCGACCTCTTATGGCCCATTTAAAAGATACGGCCAAGGAATTTGAAGGTCCATGCAGTAACATGGATTCTTCATGCTGCCGCATGGTCTGTTTTGTGCGAATTTTTGAATTTTTCCTATTTTATTTAGAATTCTTTTTATGGTAAACTTAGTGCATGAATTTTATTCTTTTTTTAGGTTTTCTTAAACCTTATATATAGAAGTCAAGCCTAATTTTGATATACATCCACATATACATTAAACTACTTAGTTTCTTGGAGTTTCTTATTGAAGTTTGGATTCGGTTTTTGAGGAAAAGTTCGATATTGAAGAATATTGGTGCAATTCTCTTTTTCTCTAGTCTTATTCATCAAAACCTGGTTATGTATTCTTTCTTTGTTGTGTTTAATTTTAACAATTCCATGAGTAGCTAAACTTCTTTTTTTTTTTTGGACGAACGATCTATTGTGAACTCTATGAGTTTACCATCTCACTCATGCATTGTACGGAAAGACTAATTTTTAAAAAATTCAATAATAATGAATAATAAAATACTAATAGATACGTGTTATCGGATTTACATAATAAAAACAATAAATATATAGTTTTGATTTAGGGTTGGTTTTGGAATCGAAATGTTTGAATGTCATCCATTCATACCTTCTTTTTCTTCCCCAACCTCTTGTTGTCAGCAGCATTTTTCACACACTCAGAAAGCTTGTGTTTTTCATGTAGTTATTCGTTTCAGGGCGAAGCTAGCTCAAGCCCAATGAGGGCATATGCCTACACTGAATCTAGGATGAGATTTCATAGATCTGGACATGAAAAGAGGAAAAAAATAGAAGATTTCAACAGCCATGAAAATAGAAGATTTCAACAGCCATGAAAATCTGAAAGAGACGCAGAAAATAGTGCGCAGGGTTGAGGAGATGTTGGTAGGGGAGAAGAAATAGAGTGCAATTACCAAATTACTCTTACCTTTGTTTTCAATATATGGCTTTTGTGGGCTAATTGGGCCCATTAATGTACACGGTGTCAACCCAGCAAACATATTTATCTATTAACTTTTTATTTTTTGTTCTTTTTTTTTTTTGAAGTATTTTTATTCTTTTTTGAGGAAACAAACACACTACATGTAGCGATCAGAAATTTCTTTTGATTTTAAAATTTTAATTTTTAATTACACTTAAAAATGTTAATTTTTAATTACACGTGTCACCACAACATATTTAGAAGAACTTAAATAGTCATACTTTGTTATCGTCCTGGTCTAATTAATGATAATATTTAAAGTTAAACAATTCGAAAATAAAATGAATATTTAAGATTTGAAGTCAAATTATTATATATGCAAAAATAAAAGACAATAAAAATGACATCTTAGTTGTCAATTAAATTTTTTTTTAAGCAAGTTTGTCAATTAATTTATAGTGCTTTACTAATATAATAATATTTCTAAAAATCGAAAAAAAATGTGAAGTATAAAAAAATTTTTGCTTTTAATTAATTTTACCCACACTTAGTGAAATTCCTGGCTTCGCCCCCATATTTGTCTATTAGGTTTTTTAAAGTAACATTGTTTTTTTCATTTTTTAACTTTAAAATATTTCGAAGGTACTAATATCATAATTCTAGGATTCTTTTCCTTTTCTTTATTACTCAAAAGATTATATTTTCAACTAGCTATAAGCTTATATAACCCATGGTTTGAAATTAAGTTGAATGAGTGGAAATATGGAATCGATCTCAAAGTGAAATAAGACGTTTAATAAGCCAATTAGCTAAGGGATCCAAAAATGTGGAATTCATGGAATTGAATTTAACATATTATGAAATCTTTTTGTGCTCCGATCCACATTACGTAACATATATAAGACTTTTAATTGAAAATCAATGGTTACTTCATTATTTTCCCTACTAATTAAAAACTATGTAACATTCTTCTATATATAGATTGATCATTAAACATCAAGATTTCAAGCATTTTATTGCTTTTTGAAGGCAACAAGTTTTTTAGCGTCCCCGTTCAAGGAAACCACAGCATCATATAGTTATCCGTCGTTGTCCCGTCGCTAGCTGCAAGAACCAGCTTATAAGTTGTCTCTTGTGCAACTTGAGAAGAAGCCTTCAGAACACGTTGAAATTTTGTAAGTTAGTTTTAGCCGCATCGTTGTATTCGTCAACCGCATATTTTGCGACTTCGACAACCGTGGGGTCATTAGGGTCCAAGGATTGGAAACCGGTTTCGAGAGGCACAACTATCCGGCCACCTAATGCCGCTGAGGTGGCACCCAGAGTTGATAAAGCAATGGAGAATATCAAAATTAAGAGCAAGGATTGGGAGTTCACGGCCATGATATCTAGTAGTATCGTTAAATGTGTAAGAATGTACGAAACGTTGTAAGCTGACACTGGTGGATAAAATGCATGGTTCGTGTTTAGAATGGTGTTCGAGTACTCGAGCGTCCCAATATTGAGGACGATTTTTCAAAATTTTCTGATCTTGTTTACAAAATCTGTAATATGTGTCATGTGATTTATTTTGAAACAATGTTTGGTAAGAATTAAGATACTAGTTGAAATTGACTTCTATAACGATTAATGCAACATCTGGCCAAAGTTATTTTAATATAATTTGTGGACACCAACTGCTTTGAATTGTACTCTGCAAAGAACTGCCAGAAGCAGCATTGGAGAAGGTTAATAGAAGAGCTCAGCCAGGAATACATGCAAGCAAAAAACTATTTAAATCTAGGTTTAGATTGTAATCTAATAATATTTAAAAAGAAAAAAATAGGGTTTTGCACCCTTAAGTAAATACTTAAGATCAGAGCTGTCAAATATCAATATCGAAACTATATAGCCGCCCTGTGAGTTTAATAGTGAGGAACTGACCTGTAGCTACTAAGATGAATATAAAACTTTCTCATGCGATCGCAAATGAAGTGGTATCGACAAAGACACAGTTCACTGAAGCAAAAGTCACTTACCCAGTCATAATTTTTAGAAAGAAATTCAGCTACCGTGGATTTATGCCTCGTTAGTAGTTCCTGAAACAAGGGATGAGAAACAATGAGTTGAAGGGATTATGGTATATTCCCAGCTTCATCCAGAACATTATAATGCAAAAGAATAGCAGGAATTGATATCTGTGGGGTATTTTCACATTTGCTTTGAGCATGCAGAATTATAGGTTCATTATTTTACATACAGACATAGTGCCTTCTTATGGATCAATATGACAGGATCAATATGACAGACACTGCAACAGGAATACCGGATTGCCACTTCTGCAACATATTGATAGGTCATGTGCCAAAAAATTGACAGTCCTTTCGCTTCCATACCTAGGATGCCCAATTCATGAGCATATTTCTTAATTTCCTGTGTTATCAATTCTACAAGATATATTTCACAATACCAAAGCAAGTAATTTCTTTTAAGTCAAGTAGGTTAAATAAATTTTGTAGAATATAGAGATTTATGCCATTTATCAAACTCGCCAACAAAAGTGGAATCACCAGAAGAGAGTATAAACTGAAAGGGAGAGGTAAAAGGTTTGAAAATTTTCCATGCTCCTTATGAGCATGCATGCTTAGTTGGCAGGCAAATAGGATATCAAAAGGATCCCACAGATTCCAAATCCCACCTCCACCACCCAAAAAATAAAAAAAAATAAAAATAAAAATAAAAAGATTCTCCATTCTATCTCTCTTCCCGCCCCTTTCTCCCAGTGAAAACTCCCCATCCTGCTAGAATGCTGCAGGAAAAGGGGGGAGATCCCCTCACCCTTCCCCTCTTTTTATCTTCTGCAACCTCCGGGGATTCTCCAACCTCCCCCACCCGCCCGGAACCCCAAAAAAAAAAAAAAGGTCTCTTTTCACCTGCGAAAATGGCTGGTCTTCACCTTTTACAGCAGCAATTGGCCGCCATAATGTGGGGGGTTTTTGGTGGGAGAATGGGGGAGGGAAGAGAGAGAGAGAGAGAGAGAAGGCAGAATCTTTATTTTGGATTTTTTTTTTGGTTGTTGTGGGGTTGATTTTTTTTGGGGGGGGGGGTATGGTAGGAGAGGTGGGCGATTGGAATCTATACGGCCTTTTTTATCCTACTTAGCAGCCAACTAAACAAGCATGCTTTACAAAATTTTCACGCAACAGAAGTAGCAACATTGCAAATGCCTCTCCCCTTTCCCTATTACGTCAGAATAGTAGGTCATTGGTCTAACAATAATATTTTTTAGGGTTAGAAGATATAATCAATTCATCAGTGGAGGAATTTACTACTATATATAAAGAGAAGAGACTTAAACCTTGAAGGTGGCAGCAGCATCAGAAGCAATATCAAAATTAGGAAGGTGTATATGATCGAAAAATTTCTTCATGTGCTCTGACTCCATAACATACCTACAAAGCAAATAACTTCTAAAATATTAAAGTGGTTTACCAGCAACTTCTATTTTTGCACAATCAATGTAACACGAGAAAGTAATCTATAACTGCCTCATCCTAACAAAATGAAGAATAACTGAGATATTTACTTAAAGAATATCGTTTGTTTGTGTATAAGCATTACCCAGAAAACTTGTGTCAAAACACATTCCTGTATTCTTTTTCTTCATGAATACTAAAGGGCCAAATTGCTTTCATTGCATTTCATATCTTGTGCATTTCTTTACAGTAACTCATTTTCATCTTTGAGAAACATAGGAAAGTGAGGAAAAGGAGAGGATAAGAAAAGTTAGACAGCAAGACCATCAGAATCCACCAGTAGCAGTGATGCCAGAAGCCTCAGGGAGCGCTTAACATTTAACTCTCAACAAAAAAAAAAAAAAAAAAACTTAATCAGTGATCTCAACTTTTTCAAAATGATACATAATGTGACACTATTCTCACATGAGTGCAATATAGGTGTGGAAGTTACTCCATCACGCTTTTGGTTATTGATGCTATATAAAAACAATTATCTGAAGTTGCATACAAATGAATCATCATCTCACCTAGCAACACTTTGATGGCGAATGCACTCCCTCAACATCGCACCATAATGTAATGCCATATCTGTGTTCTCATAACTAAAAGATACAGCAGCAAAAAGTATAGAAGCCATTACCAGAGAATGATGTCAGAGTTTCAAGCAAGTAGCAGAAGATAAAGAAGCAGAAAGGAGATTCAACCAGCTTAACTACTTTGGCCATACCCACTCAGAGACAAAAAGTAATTTTGTAAAACAAAACTCTCATTAAGTGAGATGCAAAAAAGGACAATAGGTTAATGCTATCAAGTCTCCAACTTCGGAGTAAGTGTTTTGTGAAGAGGTTTCAAATAAATGAACAAATAAATTATTTATCAGTGCACAGAGAAAGGAGTAACGGGGAGTTTAACTGTGCAACGAAGAAAAACAAGGAGTATATAAGCATAAGACCTCAACTAACTTTATGCTTAGGACAAAGGAAAAAAGAAGTACAAACTAATATGTGTGTGTATAATTAAAATAATTTTTAAAAAAAGGAAAAAATGCTTGGATATGCACAAATGTCAACTTCCAATAGATTATGTAAGGCTAGGACAGTGAGATTTATAGTTCGGGTTGTTGGAAATTTTGTATTTACGTTTGGCAGAAGGCACACTCCATCCCTCCATTTAGGCAGCTAAGAGGAATGGTAGAAGAGAAGGTCATTCTAGATTTAGCCTCTGTATATGGAAATAAAATGAGTCACAAGCCACGTAAGTTACTTGTCGATCCGGTGAAATATATGGATGAAAACGATTTGATAATTTTTTTCGTGAAAGCTTTTTTTTTTTTTTTTTTTCTGAGAAAGCTTTCATGAAAGCTTTTAGGAGATATAGATCCGTGCAAAATATTAGGAATAAACTTCTTGACCACAGTGAATGACATAGAATGAGGTGGTGCCATCGATATTCATCTATACTATATATAAAGTGAATATCGGGGAGAAATATTTTTGGACGATTTTACCATGTTCATTTATTCTAATTGTATATTTGGCCTTTTCATTTAATATTTAATTTTATTTTTATTTTACTTTAAAAGTTTAACCCACCCATTAATAATACATTACTAAATATCATCACTTTAATTATGTTTACTTGTCATTTCCTACTTTAATCACCATTGCCCACTCAATACAATCAAAATGTTTTTAATAGCAACATTTAGTTTGCCATCTTCATTTCTTTTATTTATATATATGACTATTACAGTTCCAATAGGTTTTATGCATCCTTCACGCTCACACTGAGTCATTTGTTCTTTAGTTTGGTTTGACAATTAATTTCCAGTTAAGATTAAGTTCACATGTTCTCACATTTATTTTCAAAATAATCAAAATCATTTGTTATATAATGACCCAACATACATGAAAAGTAGAGAAGAATTGGTGGATCTGAGACAAACCCTTTAGCATAACTCCTTTGCATCGAAGAAATAGAGCACTTAGAATTATAATCAATAAATCATTTGAAGGTTAGGGGAAAAACCAAAAAGCTTTTCTCAAGGATAGCTTAACTTGGAAGCAGAATTTCAACTCTAATATTTGTGATAATATCTCGATGCTTGGTTTTGGATCTTTTGGGCAATGAAAATTGAATTTAATTACATTCAAATTTCGTTTGTATGCACTTATGTATGCATATTTGCATATTATAAATTGAAAATGAACCAGTGTTCATGACAACATATTGCTTTATTCAGATAAATTACATTAGTAGAGAGGTGATATAAATTTGCTTTTCAATTTTCAATTTCAACATGAATTCACATAAACATCTAATTTATTATCTTCTTGTAACTCAACCAAATAATTCTGGTATGCAACACCTTATTGCTTTACAACAACTGATCGAAAAATGACCATGTAATATCATATTCTTGTGTTTTCATAATACGATTTCCTTGAATTATAATTATTTAGATAGATCGGAAGATATTCCAGAAGTACCATTTAAGAACCACGTGCAATGCACGTGCTACGTACTAGTTGACATAAAAGTAATGAGACGGGTAAGGAAAAAGGATACAACCAAGCTTATGTTGTGTGAGCCATTGTACGAATTATTGTGTCTATGTTTGTATGACTCGTACCATTATTGATGTAGCCGATGCACACACGTAAGTACCCCAGGCTCTAAATCCTGTCTCGATCTCAGAAAGAAAAAAAGGAAAATACAAATGGAACTCTATTTCTGCTAGTAAAGGGTCTGCTTGGAGCTAATAATTATAACATGGCTTAAAAAAATTGAAAATAGTAAAAATAAGGAAAAGAAATCCTTCTTTTTCTTCTTCTTCTTAAAATTACTCTTGGAACACAAAATTGAAAATGAATTCAAAATGAAACATAAGAAGAGGCCTTTATAAACGAAGAGCGTGATTGGCACATTATACGTGACCCTCCAGGCTCCATACATGACAATTTCCCAAAGTCCCATTTTGTAATCTCGATGTGGCATATTCACATTAATAGTCTAGACATGCTATGTTGTTCACCATATGCATTTGTCTGCAATTGGGGAAAAAGTCTTTTTTTACTTCCACGAGAATGAATGAAAGAGTTCAAAGACAATTTGTTGATTTTAAGAATACTTTACTCGTAATTACTTAAAAATATTTGTTGATTCAATATAAAGCCAAATACTTAAATAATAGGAAACATTCTTGATATTTTATTACACAATCAAAATTCTACCTAAGAACCGTAATAACTGATCAATGCAACTTAAAAAACCTAGCTAGTACTTGTCTAGCAAGAAAATGAATACTATGACAATCCTATAAAAATAAGGGAAGAAAGTAATAAAACTATAATAATAATAATAATAATAATAATAGAAAACAGTGGAACATAAATCGTGCACCTGCTTTAAGTAGATATTGCTTGTTATACTCCTTCAACTTTACCTTTTTTCTCTTCTCTCTCTCTAAAATGTGGATTGATTTTCAAAATAAAACATCACTACTACAAGCATAATGTTAAATTGTTAACAATACATGGTAGAGCTATTCTTCAATTTAATTGTCACTGTCATAAAGTCAAGTAGGGGCGAAGCTCGCCACTCGTTATCAGAACGTGCTTAGAATGTAGATTAGTACTAATTTTTCAGTGTATGTGTTTTTCGTTAGGATCTAGACCAAAAGCCTGAAGGGATAGCCCATGCACAGGGTAATCATATTTCGTAGGACAGATTTTTTTTCATAGTTTAGCCAACAAGATAGTGTAACATGCCAAAATCATATATTGAGCCAACGAGATAATGTAACATACTAACATGCCAAAATCTTCACTATAGCCAATGCACAGGATACACAAATTAGTCTTACCTAGTTTTCAATCAACATTAATTTCTAATTTCTGATATTGACAATTTACCTAACTTCAATCAACATTAATTTCTGATATTGACAATTTACCTAACTTTTTGATAGAAGTCATCTTCATACAAATAATCAGTCCAAGCAGGAATTCAATGCCAGTCCAAGAAGGAAATCAACGGCCATTTCATTTGGGTAAATTGATCATATCTATATTGTCAAAAATTCTCAAGAAGTCACTCATAATCATACCTGATACATGGATAGAATTAGTCCAAAGTATAGACTAGCGTTTTTGGATGATCGGCTTTTCTAATAAGGTATCAACATTGCTAAAAAAAAATCAAGCACTCACATTAGTTCCATAATATGAACTCACATTAGTTCTTAGAAAACTTGTTTGGACGATAACAAGAAGTTATAATAAGGAAAAACAATTACTGAAGAATATTGTAAATTGATTTCTTCACAACAGCCTTTTTACGTATGTTAATCAACAAGTAAACAGCAACAAAGCATCATGAATTGAATACATATACATACATTGCAAGTCGTAATTATTCGCTTCTTTTTAAACACAAAAACTAGTTACAGCCATTCAACATTCATAAAAGATCCGTATACTGATATTTCTCAAGTCATTGTTGTATTCTAGGATCAATTTGTTGTGAATAGATACATTAAGAATTCAAACAAATTGAATGGATGAACTTATCTTATTGAATGACACTTTGACTAATATATAGTCTTTCAAATATAAGGAAAACACAACCCACGATTTACTTAAACAGAAACGCGGTAAAGTGTCCCTAAATAATAGGGATTTATTTAAACAGACAGAGTGTCGACATAGAAAACAACCACCCTATATGATAGGGATTTATTTAAACAGAAAAATAATCCTAAGGATCCAGATGTTAATACCGTTCACAATTAACCTATTAATTCTTCAAAGGAAAGCAGTTCCTTGGTACCCGATAGCTTCTCCAAAACAATCGTCCCATAATCGTGCGCCTCCGCACCATCCTTGGCGGAGATGAACAGTTTGTAATTGGTGCCGGCAACAACTTGAGTTTCTCCTTTGTTTACTTTTACGAATTGCAGCTTTGTTTTTGCCTGCTTGTTATGCTCCTCCACCGCGTATTCCGCGATCTCCTGTACATGAGGATCCTCAGGGTTCTTGATCGGCTGCCAACCGCCGACGAGGCCTTTAGTGCCAGCCGACGCGCCAGAGAATCCTGCAGAAGCCACCAGAATTGGGAGGATTATGAGGAGAATCGAGCGATATTTTTGTGTTGTTATTTTTATAATGGTTTCAAAAGCTGTGGAAGGCGGTTTGTTTCATTTTATAGGGTAAGGTATATATAAGGTGTGTTTGGCCGGTAATAAGTTTCTTTTACCGGGTAAGGTATTCAGAAACTAATGTAATACTTACGCAGTCCAGCGGAAGGTGGGGGTGGCGGTCCAACCGTGAGCGGCTTAGCTTCAGCGAGTACGGCTTGGACAAAAGACCCTGTGGCAATGCCAGCAGCAACAAGCCCCAACATGGCGCGTCGACCGGTTTCTATCTCAGCCGACCCCTGCTCGGCTCTAATGCTGAAACCTGGTCTGGTCAAGCCAATCCTGCTTCCGGTGGCTGTGGTGAAGCGGCTGGAGCCACTCAGCTGAAGGCTGCCTTCCATTACAGCTTGAGAAGAGCCACGCAAGCCAGCCATTGAAGCCATAGCCAGAGCCATTGATATTTTGCTCTAATTGCTTTGTGAAATGTTGCAGAAAGTAATGGAAATCCTGTATGTGGGATATAACTTGTGCTGGGTGATGTTTTTATATTGATTATGTGATGCAGAGTAAATGAACAGAGCCCACCTAACATTTCTACGAGAATATAACATTTTTTCCACGTGTTGCGACACGTTGAAATATTTTATTGTATTGTTTCCCGACACGTCTAATCAATATTATAATATTCTAATACAGGAAACAATATAATATTATTTCTACGCGACACGTATAGAACCGCGTGGAAATAATGTTTATGGTGTAGGCCTCGAGCATTATCTCACAAGATAAAAAAATCAGTAGAATCTTTCTCGATACCGTGGTAGGTAATTATATAGAGGTGATTAATTCGTGTAAGCACATTTAACGAACAGTTTACAGCTAGTACTGTAAAAGTAAAACAACTTTATTTACTCAACGTAAAATTATTATTGATACATAATGTATAAACACTATTGTGTGTCTGGCTCTATAAAGAACCAGGTACATGGTTCCATAAAAGAACTCCATTTAGATGAGCTTAAAATATAAATAAATTTACCCAAGGTTTGTAGTGACACATGACGAATATAGGTGCGCAACTTTTCAGACTTAAAGAAAAATAAACAGCAAGCAACAACACAGTATGTATATAAATATAATGCCACGACCAAGTAAAGTATATTAAGCCATTAACTTAGCTCCAAATCAAAAGAAAAATAAATGGCAAGCAACGGCACAGTATGTATATAAATATAATGCCACAATCAAGTCAAGTGCATTAAGCCATTAACTTAGCTCCAAATCAAAAGGATAAATCTAAGCAACACAAGGATTTTGTGAGGTCTAGGTTGAGAAAAAGAACAAAAAGACAATATCATCAATGTCGTGTGGACAAAATAAAATATCCCCCAAGAAAAGGAGGGGAAAAAGTAGAGAAAAGAGAGTCATGGCCACTAAAAAAATATTCAATTAAAATCTTTTATCAAATATATCATAATATCTTATTGATTTGATATGTGTATACCTAAAAATCATTCATGCACCTTAGTTTTAAAATTCAAACTGGCTCCGACCCCGACAATTTCTTAGAAGTCAGTAATATGACCAATAAATCAGTCTTAGTCTCTCTTCTAAAGCAATTAACCAGCAATTCTTTTTTTTTCCCCTTTAATTTTACAACCAACGATCCATTTGTAGCGACTTCATAGTTTAATGCTTGAAGAAATCTACTCATGTATGGAGCTTCTTTTGACCCTTTTTTTCCTTGATTGTCTTATGTAATGTATGCTAAATTTTGTGCCCTATATTGATGTATACGATCCCCTCTTTATCAATTTTATCAAGTTGTTTTGAGATTTTTGGTATTGGTTTTGGAAAAATAATAACGAAAATTAACAAGATAAGAATTGACTCACTGAATTAACCATTGAACTAGCAGCCCTCAATAGATACTAATCCACCACTTTTTTCTAGGGCTGGGCATTAGATCCGAAAACCCAGCAACCCAACCCGTCCAAACCGCTACAGGTCTGGTAGACTCGGGTCAAAGGGGTCAACGGGTCGATTGGTGGGTCGACTCGAGAAACCCAACTAGGATTGAGTCAGGTGACTTGTTGACTCGACCCAGTCAACCCGATTAAGAACCGAGTAACCTGATTTGTTTTATTTATTTTTTTTTTTTTTTTGGCCTCAATGAAATCGTGTTTACTTCATTACATATTTGCATTCTATTTCACAAATTTCACCCCATTTCATTATTTCACTCAAGTTTCTCTCAACAACCCTTCATATCCTCAGTTCCAATTTCCTCCAAGGAGTCAACCCAAGTTGAGTCGGGTTTCAGAACCGAGTCAGATCGGCTCGGTTCTGAAATTCGAAACCCGACAAACTGTCGGGTTGGTTTTGGGTTGGACCTAAACCTGGCCCGACTCGTCCAATGCCCCAAGCCTACTTCTTCCGTATAAAAATCGAAATCGTGTTAACTCAAAGTATGTCCAACGCCATAATGTAACATGCCAAAATCTTCACTATAGCCCATGCACGGGATACACAAATTAGTCTCACCTATTTTTCAATCAACATTAATTTCTGATATTGACAATTTACCTAACTTTTTGATAGAAGTCATCTCCATACAAATAATCAGTCCGAGCAGAATTCAATGCCAGTCCAAGAAGGAAATCAACGCCCACTTCATTTGGGTAAATTGATCATATCTACACTTTCAAAAATTCTCAAGAAGTTATTCCTAATTCATACCTGATACATGGATACAATTAGTCCAGAGAATAGACTAACATTTTTGGATGATCGGCTTTTCTAATAAGGTATCAACATTGCTTTAAAAATAAAAAATAAAAAATTCAAGCACTCACATTATTTCCTTAATATGAACTCACATTTGTTCTTAGAAAAGTTGTTTGGATAATAAGAAAGAAGTTAAAAGAAAAAACAATTACCGAAGAATGTAAATTGATTTCTTCATGAAAAAACAATTACTGAAGAATATTGTAAATTGATTTCTTCACACTTCCTTTTTAGGTATACTAATCAATAAACAGCAACAGAGCGTCACGAAACGAATACATTACATAAATACATTACAGAACAGATCATAGTTATTAGCTTCTTTTTAAACACAAACTAATTACAGCCATTCAACATTCACAAAAGATCCGTATATTGATATTTCTCAAGCCATTGTTGTATTCTAGGATCAATTAACCTTTTAATTCTTCAAAGGAAGTCAGTTCCTTGAAATTCTCCCATGGCTTCTCCCAAACAACCGCCTGATAATCGTGCGCCGCTGCACCATCCTTGGCGGAGATTACCAGTTTGTAATTGATGCCGGAAACAACTTGAGTTTCTCCTTTGATTACTCTTACGAATCGCAGATTTGTTTTCGCCTGCTTGTTATGCTCCTCCACCGCGTATTTCGCGATCTTCTGTACATTAGGATCGTTAAGGTTCTCGATCGGCCGCCAACCGCCGACGACGCCTTTCTTGCCACCCAACGCGGCGGATAATCCTGCAGTAGCCACTAAAATTGGGAGGATTATGAGAAGAGTCGAGCGATATCTCTGTGTTGTCATTTTTTATAATGATGATATGAAGAGGTTGTGGAAGGCGGTTTGTCTCATTTTACAGGGTAAGGTGTATATAAGGCGTATTTGGCAGGTGATAAGCTGCTTTTTAAGCACGTTTCAATGAGTTTATAAGCTGCATTTAAGCTTAGCCAAACATACACACAAGCACACGTGCCAACGCACGTGAGGCTGTTTGTTTCGTGAGATTGGGATCTTCCGTTCCACGCAATGGATAACTTCTCAAACGCGTTGGAGTTGGTAACGATATCCTGCTTTTCTTTTAATTTTACTAGTTGTATGGGTTGCACAAAATATAATAATTTATAAAAAATTTGTGATAATTTGAAAAATTAAATAGTTACAATCTTATTACGTACTACTCACTCATATACAAATATTGTTAATGATTATAATTATATTGCGTACAATTCTTTCACTTAGTACAAAACTAATTAAATTGTTATTTATAAAACAATACTCTTAACTAATAAAAATGAGAATTACTAAAGTTTTTTTAATATAAATTTAATTTTATATTGAATATGAAAATCAAGAAATCATACAAAACACAGCATACAAAATTTACATAACTCTAAAATTACCATATATCTATATTTTTGCCCAATAAGCATCAATACAAGAAGTCTAAGAACATATTTAAAGTGTGGATGATATTCATTTATCAGAATGAATTCTTTACCACATTCATTTTTTACCACATATTTTTAGAAAAATTATTTTTCATATATCCTCATATCGTATCATAAATTCTCTAAAGAAATCATTATTTACTAAATAGATTCTAAAAATTCTAAAGTACACATCCACCTATTACAAAAGACCCAAGAGAAACAATATTACAACAAATGATAAATTCTATATGATTTACCCTTAACATATATTTTTAATCACTTTACACTCTAAAAAAATAAAAGAGTTTTTTATTTTTGTTCTAAATCATCATCATTAAATATTATTACTATTATATTCTCTCAACTTAAACTTTTACCAATATATTGGTTATCACGAAAATGTATAATTAAGTAATGCAGTAAATATATAGCCATAGGTTTTACGATAATTGGTTTATCATATAAAATATATATATATATATATATATATGTAAATGCAAAGTTTGGTGGGCTCAGTTGATTCTTGGGTACAATTAGAAACAATTTTCCCGCTCTTTGTCTTTTGTTTTTTTTAGAAAACCAATTTGCTGACGTTATTATTATTTTTTATTTTGGGACTCTATCTACATATATTAATTTAACATTTTTATTTTAGGACTTTATCTATATATTACATTTTGGTTAGATACATCTCATATTTGCCTAATGGATTTCAATTTGGCAAATGGTAATTATATATACACCACCATTTTTACTAATTACACCACTTGATAAATACACCACTTTTAAAACACTAATTTTATATATAAACTATAATTATTTTACCAATCTAACCCTATATTTTAAAGTTAAAACAAAAACAAAATTAAATTAACAAATCATACACCACGCCATTTCCCATTCATCGGCATCATCGTTCTACACAAACGCTTCCAACAAACCGAGACCACAAAAGAGAAATTAAACTGCTTTTTCCCATCCATCACCATCATCGTTCTACACATATGCTTCCACTAAACCGAGACCACAAAAGCGAAATTAAACTACTCGTCGGAAGGGCTAAAGCTGGCGTTAGGGATGGAAGCGGCAGAGTGGCAAGCAGATTTCATTACAGCACGGAGGGCTTTTTCTATCTCCCGTTCTTCTAATCGAACGGGAAATCTCTTAGATGGCTTTTTACAACTGTGGATATAGCCTTTTTTTTTTTTTGCTGATATACGGTTAGTTATTTTTCTGTTTTCCTGTTTCTAACTAAGTTATAGAAGATTCATGTTTCTAATTCTATCCCTATTGTTGTTCTTAGAAATTAAACAAAAAAAGAAGGTTTTTGGATTGAAATTTGAAACGGGTTGTTAATAATTTAGAAACAAATAGAAAAAGGATATATTTTGGGGAAAAAATATGAGATTGCGTACTATATGGATGGACAATGGTTTAAAGATTCAATAAGAAAATTTTAAGACCCATTTGGTTAGATTATAAAATCAATTTATAAAGGGAATTTATAATGAGTGGAAATGAGTGGTGGAGATTTAATTGAAGTTTGAAATATGTGGTGATTGCTTAGTAGTTGTCAAATCAATAGTTAAATCATGGTAGGTGAATTTATAAATTACAAAAATAAAGAGTACCAAACAAGCCTTTAATTAGTTATATCATTGGGAGAAGAAAATCTCGAATAACCAGATGTAGCTATAGAAGTCAATTGTATAAAATTTGAGGTTTATTTTTAAGATTCTAAATTCAAGGTTTGGAAAAATCAATTGAATTACTTATTAACGTTTCTGGGGACTAATTTTAGAGTAGAATTTAATGTTCTCATACTGTGAAATTAGAATTATCGGTGGTGATACTTTAAAAGATAAAGATTTGGAGTTTAGTTCATTGGCCAATTTTCTTACATCTCATTTGTTCTATTGTATAATAAAAGTGGTAATTCTTTAGAGATAGGACTTTGGTTAAAGCAACCATTTGCTCACATATATCTAACAAATAATAAGGTTCAATATGCACAAAAGAGATTCTCACGGACTCTACAAATGTAGATAAAGGTAGAAACAAGATTTCCAAGTTCCTATTAGAGATGTGTGCGAGAGAGAGAGAGAGAGAGAGAGAGAGAGAGAGAGCCATGATAAGATTGCCATGTAAATTTTATATACTCATGCATATGCTATTAATTTGATCGCTAAATTCTCTTTGTTTAGTTGCTGATTTGTGTGTATTTCTAATTCATGTGATGGTGCTATCAACTATGAAATAATTGATCCTCATCTCTGTTTTATACTTTATCTATGAATAATGTATTGGCATGAGGCGAGGAGATTTTGAGCTCATGGATTAGAGAACAGGTTGTATGCATTTATTGCATTTAATTCAAGTAGTTTCAGGCTTGAAGAAGGCAACAATTTTCATTTCTTTCGTGTTTAAACTCGGAGGTGAGGATCAATACTCTGTTAACTAACGGTAGAATAAATTGGCAGATCCAGTATAGTTTTTAACTGTTCCTTTCTAGGTCTTCTTTTCCCCTCTTAATTCTCTTTTTGGGAAGCTTTGCCATGCGGGATTGAACTAAATTGTTGGTGCTCTTGGATTTTCTTTTAATTATTTTTCTTGAGTGGACAGATAAAAGGGCAATCTTTTCTTACTATAATATGTGAATCAAGTTTTATTTATTGATTTCATTTTTTATACGTGATCGGTATGAATCCAGGTTTTAGAGATAGGTATTTGCATGAGATGATAAGAATGAAGGCTGGAGAGATTTTAGTTTTCCTTATTTGTTTGAGTTTGGGCTCCAAACTAGTGGTAAATTAGCTACTTAAACTTTTTTTTTTTTTTTTTTTTTGGGAAAGAAGGTATTTGTTGATTACTTGAAACATTCATGTCATACAATAGAGGCCTCAAGACAAGAGGGAGCCTCAACCCTATTAGTAAAATCAGCTAAAGAAATAGAAAGTTTAGCAAGCAAATGTGCTGGGACATTAGCCTCGCGTTTGGCAAAAAAGACAGAATAATTTTCATGCTGCTGTAATAGGTATCTGCAATCTTGAATAAGCACACCAAATTCCAAAAGATCAACCTCACTGCTCAAAGAAATGGCATCTGCTACTTGCTTACAATCCACTTCAAAAATTACTTTTTGATATCCCATTTTACAAGAATTCCTTGCTAACAGTTTGCTGCACAAGACACAAATTGGCCATTTACATCCCTAATCACCATGCTTACACCCACTTTCCTTGAGTTATATTTACTTATATTGTCATGAACTATACTGAATATATAAAATAATTGCTATATATTGATGATTGCTTGCATTCATTGTTAAATTGTTATACAAATTAATGTTCTCTAATGTCCATCCTTGAATTTCATCTAATGGATGTAGATAATAGTTGTTGAATTACATGTCCTGTAGATGTAGCTAGTGATTGTGGAAGCTAGTCAGGTGAATGGGAAGGGGAGTTCTTATGCTTGAAATGCTTAACTTATTTGTTTCACAGTCAACGGAAGCAAAGACTGGGCATCTCGATTCTTGGTAGAGAAGAAGGAAGGTTCGGCAATTTGGGTGGTTTGAATAGGCATGAAACCACAGCTGAGAAGGTGGCATTGCCAAGAGTCCAAAACTACACGGCTATTATGTCCAAATTTTAAACGACAAAGATTGTATATGTCATTCATTGTATATTTATTTAGCAAACCTCATTATTATTTCTTTGATTGAATAAAATAATGCATGCAATGGTTTTGTGTACTTGTTATCAAGCCTGCAAATGAAGGTTAACATTTGTGTCCTTGCACAAGAATTGTCTTTATTCATACAAAAACAGGAAAAAGGAAAAATGCCAAAGGAAAAATGAGCCATATTTAGCTCTTGCCTCCAGCTAACCGTTCAATTATACTTAGTTAATTAATTCACTAAAGCAAAAACACAATATGATAGATAATGTATATAAATATTTATTTGAGGCAAATGAGAAACCATGGAGAGCTTAGTCTAGTAATCTCTTGCGTAGCAATATGAGTTCCAACCATCTTTTTGAATGCATCGATTCGCGCTTCATATGACCTTTCCCATCCATTGGCAACTTCATCTTCGTACTTGTACCAATTACATGCTACTGGTGGAACTGGACTATTAGATTCCAAGTTCACCTTAGCAAGTGATAAATATAATTAGCAATAATAATAAATTAGAACCATCAAAATAAAAATGAATGTTATTAAAGTAATATACCTGAACAAAATGATTATCGTTCACAAAACCCAAACAGATCATCTTGCGATTTGCTAAGGGAAGTGGTGGCGAGTGCAATGGTAAGAATGTCAAGCATTGAACAGACGACAAATTAATGAGTATGACATTGAATCGGGATGCTATCAAATGACCCATATCAGGCATCGTCATCCATCAATCAAATGGTGCACTAGTATCAAAGTAATTCAAAACATGCAACAATTCTGTCACCTGCTCATTGCTACCATACAACTTCTCATAAGAATCCCTATTTGAAATCAACTCATGAAAAAGGTCACGCCGAATTTGATACCAAGCTCCTTCACCTATTCCAAGTGCACTAGCCACTGCCTTAAACCCACAATGCCCATCAGCCTCAACATTGATGATATTAAAAATGTACTTCTTTATACCATCAGGAAAATAAGATAAATACTGCACATAACTACACAAAGAACAGGGTTTAACTTTAAGCTTTCCTTTTTTTGGAACTTTGCTAGAGTTAGATGTGCTGAAACACTGATTGTGAGCACCTGACTGAATAATTTAAAAATACAAAGGATCTCTTTTAGTGGAACTGTCAACCTTTGATGGAGATCGACCTTTCGTTTTAACTTTTTTTGTAGGTGGCACCAAAGAAGTGGTAGATGGTTCACATAATTCTCATAACTTCTTTTCGAACAATAATGTACTGGCATCATCACATGCATCGAAAGCCCATCAAATGTTACTCAATTCAACTGCAATGTTCAACTGGGATAGAGTGTCATTTGTTGGAACCAACATGTCTAATTTTCTCCAGTGAGGGTGAACAACTGACAATGGAATTGGACAATTTGTAACTACGTACTTTGAAATTTGACATGCACATGGCAAACCATGTGTGGACTTTAGAGTGCAATGGCGAGCACTTTTATTGAAACCAATTCTTTCTGCTCGCTTTAACTCACTGAAAATAAGGTTCATTGCATTCTTGGAAACTAAACCTCATAGCTCCTTGAAAAGGCTACGTTTAAAGTTATGCTGGACTAAGTTCATACTCTGCTCAAATGAAGCCTTTATCTCAGTAAATTACAATTTCATAAGATAATGTATGTAACATCCCGTGTAATTTCTCTATTGTAATAGTGACATCTTCAGAATAATAATTGGTTTTGATATTCAACTATAACTAATCGGTGAGTAAATCTTTTAATTGGATGACTAGTCGAAAATACAAGGACTCACTTATAGCGTACAATAGGTAAAGGGGTTGATCAAGAAATAAAGGGAAAAAAATCTAATACACTTGTATCCAATGGGTATTTCCCACATGGATTGAATCTTTAACCCACACTTAGCATCTTGAGTTACAAAAAAGAATTCTTATCCCTCCAATTTAACTCATTGCTATAGGACAAGTGGGAGCCTTTGCATTGGTGGAACTCAAAAACCTTTAGAAAACAAGAAGGAAATTTCGTCCATAAATTGTGCATGGTTTTGAACACTCTCAAAAGACCTTTAAAAGCTCTCTTTTATCTCTTCAAACAAGGTATAGTTCATATACATATAGAACTCACATTCTAAACGTTATTTTGCTTAGATATACTAAGGAATTGAAGGTGTTTTGCTACTCACTAACATTCAGTCAACTTCAAAGATATAAGAAAACAACGTGAGTAATTCATTACTTTGGTTTACTTGCATGCATAAGTTTCAAATAAGTTTCAAACAAAGGTATGTGTTTTGGATATTATTAAAATGTTTTCTTGCATAAGAAGTGCTAGAATCCCTATATCCATTTTGTATTGTTTGCTTTGCTTCGATCCATGCTAAGTCTTATGGATTAATGAAATATTGGAAATCTGGTAAAAGCTAACCGGAAATTGTTATGAATCTATTGTGTTGCCATTACCATATTGGTATTTGAAAGGCAATGAGGCGTCATGGGTGGTAGGAACTTCTAGTATTTGGGCCCTATAATGCATTCAAAAGGTTTGTGCATCTTAATGTTCTTAAGATTGTAACATGAAATGATTTTTATAACTCTTTGGTAAACTGAAATAATGTATTACTCACGGGATATTTTATACTCACTTTGTATGTGATTAAACTTTTATAGATGATCCACCGAGGGATCCTTGAAAGGAAGGCCGAGGAGTGGAGATTGTCCAATGATGCGAGTCAAATTATGCATGTGATCGAAACCGACATTTGGACTTATTACGAGGATGAGCCAATGTTTGTAATGTATTTGAGAACCTCGTACGAGTTTGATATATCGTGTGCCTATTCTCTCAATCTTTTGCACCATGACAAGATTATGAGGGATAGACCTATGTTTCTTGTTAATAGAATAAGAAGTAATGATAGAAGTAAGCCAAGTATATGTAAGGAAACTTAAATAACTAAATAAAACTTGACTTGTATGGTAACTATATAATGAAAGTTTTTGCAACAAGATTGGGAGTCGCATTTTCACATGTAAAGACCTCCCAAGCTTGTGTTCGGTTATATAATATATAAAGTGGCTTTTATTTAGCGTATGTCATGTTCTTTCATACAACTACTACAACTTTAAACTAATTGAAGATGACAAACAACACCACCTCATCTAATGAACAAAAGAGAATTGATTGATAAGTCGTGCCCATCGATTTTGACAAGAGTTGTAATTTGTATTTAAAACGCTTCCGACATATTGATTAAGTAACGTAACAGTAACCCATGGTTTTATTGAGGGGTTTGACAATGTATGACTTTCCATGAAGTTTCAAAATCACTTTGAGATGATACAAGGTGTTTCTTTAACTTAGAATGCACGCTTTCAACCCTGTCAATAAGTGGAGAAATTTACCATTACAAAGATTGTATTTTAATTTATGTAAGACTAGTAGGAAAATTGTGCATTGCACGTGGTGTTAGAGAATAGTATATTGTACAATTAGTTTTCAACTACTCTATTGTACAAAAATGTCTATGAACTTCTCATTCAAATGATCAACGTACTCATTTTTTGTTACCAAAACTACTCTATTTGTGAGAAAATCAGGAGATTGAAAATTTTGATCCAAGACTGGAAAAATGATGTGGATTAATTTTAATTTTGATGAATCTTCTGCTTCTTCAATGAGCATTTCTTCTGGGCATGAAATGAGATCTTCATCTATTGTGGATTCTTGTTCATTGCCAACTCTGAAAAGAAAATTTGCAAAATTCAAATCACTAAGAGTGCTTTTGATATGAAAGGATATATTTTCCAACTTACATGGAAAATATTTTACCTAGGGGGATGTGGGAATTGACTTCTAGGGAAAATAGAAAAATTTATGCTTAATAAGATTGTATAATGGAATTTAAATTCCATTTCCACTTGTGAATTAAACACGCAAAAGTTGGAATTTAAATAGAAAATTGATATTTTTCATGAAAAATATATGCAATCAAACACACATTAAGTGATCTTATATTTTTAGTAAGTTTGAATTTCTTCATTTTGTCCCATAGATACCTCGCCAAACTGACATCCATTGTTTGTTGTCTTGTAGCTCAAGGCACAATAGGAAGCACTTGTCTAAAATCACCTACAAATACAAAAACTTTTCTACCAAATGGTTCACAATTTTCCATAATATCTCGTAAAGATCTGTCAACTGTCTCTACTGCGAAACGTTTTGCCATTAGTGCTTCATCCCATATGATTAATTTTACTTTTCTAAGTAATTCGGCTTTACACTTTGCTTTGATATATACTACACATGCTTGATTCTATTGTTTGGAGCGGTATTCCAAATCGTGAATGTGTTGTTCGACTGCTCAGTAGTATTGCAGCTGCTACACCTAAAGTTGTTGTTGCAAGTGTTATTTTTCCTTTACACTTTACATTTGCAAGTAATGCTCGATAGATAGAAATTTTTACCAGTACCTTCTGGACCATCTATAAATAACACACCACTCTTTTCGGCATTTACCCATTCAATTATTACATCATAAGCTATTTTTTGTTCTAAATTTAGCTTCAACTCAGCAAGTAAATACTCTGGAGATATTTCAATACTTTCTTCTTCTAATATTTCTTTTCTCTTTTCAGTATCTAGATAATTAGATTCTATTGTTGGCAAATCATACTGTTCAATTTTCTTTCTTATAGACTCTAAAATGCCCTTTATATCTCTTAAAGTAAACTATATTCAAGTATTGGTGGAGCAATTTTTTTCTGATAATCTTCAGATAATAAAGTCAAAATACATATCCCATAACTTCCTTATTTTGGTAGGCTCGCAATATACTAATATAGTGGCAAATAATCTTCACATGGCTTTTGACATTTCATATGTCGATGCTTCATTTAAACAATCCATAATACTATTTTTGACACAAGAAGTCCTTTTTGCCCTGCAGCTTCTTTAAATGTTGAATATGTTATTCCATTGACAGTTTGTAGATATTTAAAAGAAGTTCGACCTTTGATATGATTTAGTAGTAATCTTAAGTAATATATTTCTCCTTCAATGGGAGAAATTGCATTTATTCTTGATGTCACTACTCCCCTTTTCCTTGGTGTATTTTTCTTTGCTTTTTTGTGGCTAATTGATACTATCTAACCCTAACCTATCACATTATTGTGCAATCTAACCCTAAACTTTGTAATTTGGCAATTCTAACATCAGATCTGACATTTTTTGTGCAATCTAAACTTTTTTAACTTAAAGAGACTATAATACCCTTAAAATTTAATTATACTAAAAACCATAAATTAAGAAATAGATCAATAATTAAAAAAAGGCCAATGAGGCCTTAGCCTATTTGGTTATGCGGCTAAGGTTGAGGCCCTGGGATGTAGAGGTCCTAGGTTCAATTCTCCCCATGTGGGGGTTTGTCTATATTTTATATGTAATTTGTAGTCTTCTGTATAGGAGTTTATTTATTTGTAGTCTCATATATAGGGATTTATATTATTGATTGATTTCTGTGCGCTATGTTTCAGAATATATATCTGTATGCACGTATACTTTTATGATGCGAATTGTAATTGTACTTAAAAAATAATAATAATAATTAAAAAACATATAGTGGTTATATTTTAAAAAATCAACCAATGAGAATTTAGAGGTGTATTGGATTGGTCTACTTCACAATCGGCCTAAAGTATATGGGGTGGACCGATATGGGGTGGACCGAATCAATGTATTAGTCGGGGGACGGGGATCAAATTTTCAATTGGTCTATCGATCTATTGATTATTATTTTTTCATTTAATAAGTTTTTTCTCATTTATTTTGCATTTTTATTACTTTTAATTAAATAGTTGTTACTGATGGATCAAGATAGACACTTCTGGTCTATTATACCATGTGAGATTGTGGATAATAAAGATACTTCTCCATTCATGATGGGGATGCGGGTCCCCATTGAGTTCACGGAAAATCAGGGACTTTTTGGCATCATTACATTGGATATGTTTTGATAGTGTTTCAGTGAACTTGATACAAATCCTCATGAATGAAGAAGTATTTTTATGATCTACAATCCCGTTGAGCGTGATAGATGTCTGCCGCAAAGACTCTTTAATTAAGATTAATAAAAATGTAAAATAAATGAGAAAATAATTTTAAAATGAAAAAAATAACATAATAAATAGATCAATACAGAGATAAAAATTTTGATCCTACAACGCCCTAGCTACACATCGATTCAGTCCACCTGATACTGTTTAAATGGATCGTGAAGTGAATCAATACAACCCATTGTCATTTCCTAAATTCTCATTAATTGATTTTTTTTTGAAATATAACCAAGATATGTTTTTAATATTTTTATCTATTTCTTATTTTATTAATTCTTAGAACAATTAAAATTTAAGGGTATTATAGTCTTTTTTATATTAAAAAGGTTAGATTGTGCCCCAAAAAAAAGGTGGGATTTGAGTTTTAAGTTTCAAAGGTTGATGTTAGATCACACAATAATATGAAAGGTTATGGTTAGATAGTGCTAATTAACCTCTATTTATTCCATACATAATGTTCTGGAAATTTTCTGTATAAAAAAACTATCGCGTTTTGCACAATTTTGGCACACGGTTTCTATAATGTTATCATAACCAAAAAACCACCCCATTCATGGCATTTACCAATGGTATTTATAATGCATTTATGACTATTAACTAAAGGAAATACAAACATTAAGCATAACACCTAAAAATAATAAATTGAAAATGCAAATCAATGTGTTGAGAAAACCATTAGAATAAATCAATTAAGTATAAAGAATATCGTCTATTATCTCTTTTGTTTTGGAGTCCATGTCAAGTTGGTGTATGGTTTTTATCTCATTACGCATTTGGTTTCTTTATTGTGTGTTGTATTTGATGTGTGTAATTTAAAATTGAAATAATGTGCTAATACCAATAACCACCCCATTCATGGCATTTACTAATAGTGTTTATCATAAATTTAATACCAACCTTTTCTGCCGTTTTATGAAATTATAACTTTTACTAATAATGGAATTCAATTTGCTAATTGCTATTTATAAATACATGATTTAATTAAAAAAACACCATTTAGTGTATGTGATGTAATTTAAAATTAAATAATCTAATGAAAGAAATATAATAGATACCATCATTTATCGTTTTGATCTGAATACCACCATTTAGCCTATATGATGTATGTAATTTAAAATTGAAATAATGTGCTAAAGGAAATATATGTGTTTTCTTACCAATGGTTTATTTGTTTAGCTAAATAAAACATTTTTATTCACAAATTGTTTTAGTCATTTAACCCATATGGATGCATGATTACTCTCCCATATGAATGCATGATCTAATTGAATTTACTAATTGCTAATTCAATATGTTTATAAATGTATGATTTACTTAAAAAAACCAAATATAAAATCAAAATAATAATTAATAATGTCAAGAGACAAATGTGAAATTAAACTAAATAAATGAGGGTATAATCCTCTAAAAATGTTTCTCCTAGTTATTCTCTTTTAAATAGTATATAGATGTAATTTAAATTTCAAATAATGTGCTAATGTAATTTAAATTTGAAGTTTACTCAAGCTTTGACTACATATTATTATCTATAGGGTACTTATGGAACTTGTGCCCAAGGAACGTCAAGTGATCAGGATCATTTCAAGAATCATTTAACCATTCTTATGCATCCCTAGCATCAGGATCGTGACTACTATGTTGACCTATCTCATTTAGGTACTTGAAATTTTGTTGGTGTATGATTTTTAGGTGATTTAAATTTGAAATAATGTGCTAATGCCAATAACCGCCCTATTCATGACATTTACTAATGTTGTTTATTATAGATTTAATCTTTTGTGTGGATTTATAAATGCATAATTTACTTTAATTTTTTTAAAAAATCCAAATATAAAATCAAAATCATAATTAATTATGTTAAGGAGCAAATATGAAATTAAACTAAATAAGTGGGTGTAGGATCGTCCAAAAATGTTTCCCCCACTTATTCTCTTTTAGATAGTATATAGATATTGCAACAACATATTTAAAAGAAAAATAATCTATTAAAACTTTAAAACATACCTATTTGACGTTGTATTACCAAAGTGCATAATTTTGTTTGTCCAAGCATCAACGAATTTTTCCTTGTATTTACTCAACCATGATGCTTTAACATATCCCAATGCTTCTGGAAATCTTTCGTAGTCACGAGAAAACATTTTGGTCAAATTTTCATACATATCCTCTGTAATAGACACAACGACCTTGCTCCAACTTGTACAAAAAGCATCCCACTCTTCTTATGATGGAAAAACCTTTTTTGTGTTAGCAGAAACATTCTTAGATATGTGCCATGTGCACAATAGATTTTTGACATTTGGAAAAACATTTTCAATTGCTTGAATAAAATCCAACTCTCTATTCGTTACAATAACATGCGGCAAGACATTGTGATTCATCAATGTTTTTAACCTTTCCATCGCCCAAGTATAATTTGCTTCCCGTTCAGCTTCCATAAACACAAAAGCAACAGAGAAAGTCATTTGAGTCGAAGTAACCCCAACAATTTCAAAAAGAGGTCGTCGATACCTATTAGTTTTGTAAGTATAATCCATAATAAGAACACGTGGATAGGCATGTAACAAGTCCACAGATATTGGGTGCGCAAAGAAAAGGTCTCTAACTACATCAATCTTTGCATCTAACCTATGCCACTCTATATAATTGTGTTCTTTGATCTTACTCATTAGCTGTTGCATTTGTGTTCTTCCAGCCTTCTCAATCATTCTATGTCTCCCGCGTGCATTGTAAATAGTTCTCATTGTGCCAACATTTCTGAAATCTCGTTCTTTCATATTCATTAATATGTTTCTCAGTTTGACTAAACTTTTTGACATGTCTATTAAAATCTTCTCTTTCTCACTTGTTAATCTTGCCACATATGGATGTCCTTCTAAATATTGTACTGGAGGGTGATTATGTAGTCTGCAAAGTACCTTCACCATCCAGTCATCTTCATTCTGTAACTTAACACCATTTAAATCAAATGGACATTCACACTTGCGTGTTTCACTAGATCTTTTCCGTTTTGGTTCATGATTTAAACAACTTTTATGCTTCCGATATTTACCACCACGTTCACATCCAAATCGTATTCTAGGCTTACGTCTATCTCCACCTAACTCAGAATGTGTCACAACAATAACTAAACCAAGCTCCTTCCCAACATTACGAACCCAATTAGACAATGAATCTCGGCTGCAAAATACCTATATTTCAGTGTATAAGACCAAAAAAAAAAAAAGGAATTTAACTTCATAGATATATCTATATATTTTAAATGATGATAAATTTAATAGTTACCAAATTCATACTTGGTCCGTGGTAAAATTTTGTGTATAATCAAATACTTTCAATTGTTCCCTAGATTCCTGACATTAAACAAAATCAACGATGTTAAAAGATGACATGATATACCTATATATAACAATTGACAAACTAAATTTAATGCAACTCAATGAAATATGCCAGTAAACTTAGAGTGCATGAGGAAAATTATCATCTAGCTCGACTTACCGCAACCTTAGAACCTTCCTCATCTATCACATCATCACCATATATATTGGCTCGAAAAACACCATCATTATTCACCAATAATAAAACCCATCCAATAATTTACACGGTTTCTCAAAAGATACAAGATTCTAATACCAACCAAGAACAAACGAAAAAGAGAAAAGAAAAGGAGAGAAACAAAATGGTGTTATCAAGTATTCACACCTAATTTGATTTCTATTTCCTGTACCATTAATAAAAAAATCCAAAACAATAGATAAGCTATTCCACCATTTTTGCCTAACCCTAAAACAATATCTCTCTAATTTTAGACGATAAACACGTTTAACCTAGCAACTACTTATACACGTAAGATTCTTATTACCTACGTATAAACATTTTTTAAAGTGATCCAACATTGAAGTAGTCAAACGAATTATATATTATTCATGAAGAATTCAAATAAAACCAAAATTTCAGTAGTAGAATTTAATGTCAAGAGAATATAACATTATGATATGAATACTTTGTGTAAAACACATTTAAGTTTAACATTTAATACAACGACAGACAACAACGAGCAATAATTATAATGAAGTCTTACTTCTTGTTGACAATGAATAGTTTCAAAATTCATATCTTCACAAGCACGATCATCTTCATCCACTTTTAAAATTCGTTCATGAGGTTGTGAACTGCATCAAAAAAAGACTTTGAAAAAAATTGCATAAAATAATAACTCCTCCATAGATATGTCAACTAATTTGAATGACATATTGAAAAAAAAAACAAAAGGAAGGGAAACTAAATGGCAAACACAAACTAGGACACGAAATTGCCAAGTTTTACTTAGAATTACATGCTTACTAGGAATTGGAAAAACAAAACAAGAAGAACATCCAATAATGAAGTGCGAAAATCTTGATTAAAAAATAATGAAAATAGGACTTTACCCAACGTTTGTGGCATGCATATGAATATTGATATCAATTTCGGATTCAATTTCAATAGGGTTTGTATTTTTCTCTTCCATTGCATAGAAACGTAAAAGGTGTTGGGGTTTTCAATTGTGGTGTATTAATGAAATAAATTATGTTACGGTTCCTATTTGTGGTGATTATAGTGCATTTTTTTGGATTAACTTTGCAGTGTATTTAAGAAAATGGGATTATATAAAAAAGGTTATTTAAGTCATTTAATCATTGGACTTTTTAGTAAATAAGAAACAAATTCAAGATTGTGGTGTGATTAGTAAAAAGTGTGGTGTAGATATAACCACCCTTTGACAAAATAAATTGACACTGCATTTTTTTTATAAATAACCACATTTTATTTACATAAATGGTACAAGATCGGAAGAGCTTTATTTGTTTTTCTATTTACACTCTTATACATTTTTATGACATCTCTTTTGGTAACTTTTTTATCAAATAATATTTTTTGCCTCAAATAATAATTTCCATCCAATTTCTCTTGCATGGGACTTCTAAACGATGAAAAGAATAATTAGTTTGCACTTAACCATTTGCCTTTTTTTATTTATTTAAATTATTTAGCGACTTTTTAAACAAAATTTTTCGATAAAAAACTTTGTTGAATATGAAATATTCAAGTTAATAGAAGTTAAGAACAAAAATATGAAAAAAGTTAAGAGTGCAAATACAATAATTAGAAAAAGCTAAGAATGTATAATGCAATTAAAAATGTAGTGTGATTATAAAAAATGGTGGTGTCAATATAATCACCTACTCAATTTTACTTTGTTCGATTGTATAATTTCATGATTTTATGTTCTTCTACTTCATTGTATTTTATTTTGATAGCATAATATGTCCGTAAAATGTAAGGGTGTAAGGTATAATATGTCCATAAATTCCTGGGTGTGAAACTAGTATATGAATTATGATATCGGGTTTTATTGTCTTTAAAGGAAATAAAAAATAAGAATTAATGAAAAAATTATTGAGATCAACGAGATAGCGAAGGACTAATAACAAAAATTTAAAATTATGTCATCAAAATAAAGAATCGATTGCATGCTATTTACAGACGTACGATACACATTAATTCTATGCAGGTTGTGTTTTTTAGTTTCTTTATGACATTAAGTCTGACAAACACAATTATGTTATATGTTATATATGAAATTCTTTTAGAGTTCTACCTGTACAATGCACGGGTGGAAATCTAGTTGAATTAAAATAAAAATTTTTGAAACTGATTTAATTTAATTTACTTATTATTATTATTGTTATTATTATTAATCTCACGGTAGACACTTAATCAAAATGATAAGAATGTCTTAATAACTCAAGGCATAAAATTTGTCCTACAACTTTTAGAATTTTAAATATAAAATCTTTGAAGATAACCTAAAAACTAATAGAATAGATATACCAAATACTAATCAATCTATACATAAAAACAAAATAGTTTATTTTTTCCCGTTTCTCGCACATTTTCACTTGCTAACTCGGGTTAAGTCATCCCGGCCATTCACTTTAGCCATTCATTTTATTATAGGTTTTTAATTTTTATTTTAATTTATATTATTTATAGATATATTTGATTTAACTTATTATTATCACTATATTTTCCAATTTTTAATCATAATCATCAAATCAGATTTCATTTTATCTAGAAATATCTCTATTTCTTTATCTAGATTTTCATTCTTTTCTCTAATAGAATTTATTCCATCTAAGATTTCTCAAATCTCTTTCACTTTACATTCAAACTTTCCATTTCTTATCTCGAGCAAATATATTTTCAATCGATTTTCTTAATTTCTTGTTTCAATTTATGTCATACCATCTGATTGCTTTCGGATTGGTTCTTATATTCACTAATGTTCAGAAAATTGAACATGTCATTAAATCGAAAAAATTAACGGTTCAAGATCATTGGACTGATATTAATTAAATAATTGAAAAAATTAAATTTTACCTAAAATAATATCGATAAAGAACATTCGATTTTATAATTTTTTATCTTTACCGTTTAAAAAAGTTGAAATTTTATTTATTTTTTAAAAGTCATTGAAAATGTGATTTTAGGCATAAAAATGAAATCTCACAGTGGTTATTTGATGAAAAGAATTGATGACGTATATCTATATTAAGCTACTTGAAGATATATTATTCATAATAGGGCCTTATCTTATTAGCGTTAAGCTTCCAAAAAGTTTAAAACTTTAACAGATCATCATTTAAAAAAAGTTTATTTTGAACCGGTAAACTGTATTCGTCTTGATTTCACACCATCAGATTTTTTTCAGATTGTGTAACATCCCAAGAAAATTTAACCCTCAAGTTACATGGTTGTTACTCTGCGATAATGGAATAATTGTTTGAATTGTATTAGAAGACCTGAAAGGATTGTTACTCATATTGAAGATCAAAGAAAGATTATAGTTATTGATCAATATAAATCGAAGTTTGGTGACTAAATTACAAGGCGACACAAAGTATAAAGACTTCTCGAGCAATTTTTCAACAAGTGTATGGTGCCACGTCACACCACGTTTCGCGATTTGATTGGGGGAATTCAAAATTTATTAAAAACAACTTAATCCTAACTATTATATAACTATATATGGTTAGATTCTCACTCGAAAAATAGCTTTAATTGGGAGATAGCAAGATTTTAATGGCACTTTTCCACTTGGAATTATTCGAAGAATATTTGAGGTGAGTAACATGTGTATTGGTTCTACCTCTTCTATCCCTTGGCTCTCTTCTTCTCTTTGTATCTTGGATCTCTCTCGTTTGGAACTTGTGTCTTCCTTTAATTGTATTTGACCTTTGATGATTTACGGTGCACCATTACTTTAGATTAATAAGTGTACCTTGCTCTTGGGCCTTGCTAGTGGCGCTATCTACCCGTCTTGAATTGTATTTGTATTGCTTTGTGGTACTAAGATCGGTTCCGATCTTCTTGGTCATTTGTACTATTTGTATCATATGGCTTATGGGTAGAGGCTAAACTAGTGATGTGCCTGAGCTTTGTGTCTTTGTATCTTCGTCATTTGATGATCTTTCTTGCCTTATTTTGTGTGGGCCAATATATGTTTTTATTCACTGAGTACTTTGTACTCATCCCTAATTTTCTACAATCATATAGGTATTAAATTAAATATATGTGGCTGAATCGTCCCAAAGGTGGCGAAGATACATGTATGTGATCGAGATTTTGGCACGTGGCCGAGGTTTCGTTGTGGGTGGCCCGCAATGCATTTAATAATCAGAGTGCGTAGTGAAAGAGTAACAATACCTTTGAATTGTATTTGTAAAGTCCCGACCTCGATTTTGAATCGAGATACATATTTAAACGCTTCCACTATTGCTAAAAGTAGGGGCGTGACAGATTGGCTCAAGTATTTGCAAATGTTCATAATACATATTGGTTATCTAACCGGAAAATCTAACAATGCAAGGTTATCGAATCGATTTTAATTAAATAATTGAAATAAATTAATTTTTACCTAAAATAATATGGAAAAAATTTTGATTTTATAATTTTTTTGATCTTTACCATTTAAAAAAGTTGAAATTTTATTTATTTTTTAAGAACCATTGAAAATGTGACTTTCAGTATAGAAAATAAATCCTATATTGGTTATTTAGTGAAAAAATTGAGAATGTATGCTTATATTAAGCTACTTATAGAAGAATTATTCATGATAGGGCATTAGCCTATGGGCCTTGAACTGAAGTTAAAAACTTTAGTGGACCATTATTGAAAAAAGTTTATTGTGAATCGATAAACTTTATTTATGTTTATCTCACAGCGTCGGATTGTTTTTTGGACTGATTTTAGTATTTGTAAATGTTAAGAAAATCGGATCGGTCATTGAATTGAAAAAGCTAACGGTTCAATGTTCAAAAGTTCAAATCGGGTTGAACCAAAGTTGAACCCGTTTTAATTAAGCTTAAAAATAAATGGTAAATTTTATAAAATTATCAAATAATTAGCAAAATTCAATAAAAGTGCAATTAAGTGACTTTTCGATATTATGATTGAATATCAACATGGATTTGTCATTAACAAATGTTGAAATGTTATTCATTTTTTAAGAGTCATTGAATATGTGACTTTGGACATAGAAAGGGAATCCCCACATTAGTTATTTAGTGAAAAGAATTGAGAATGTAAGTCTTTATTAAGCTACTTGAGGAAGACTTATTCATAATAGGGGCTTTAGCTTATAGACTTTGAACTTTCAAAAAGTTTAAAATTTTAATGGATCATTATTGAAAAAAGTGTCTTGTGAACTGATAAATCGTATCGTGTCGCACCACCAGATTACTTTTTGGATTGATTCAAGTATTCATCAATATTTAGAAAACCGTATCGATCATCGAGCCAGAAAAGCTAACAGTTTAAAGTTTAAAAGGTTGAATCGGGTCGAGTCGAAAGCGAGCCGGTTTTAATTAAAAACTTAAAAATAAATGCTAAAATTTATAAAATTGTCAGATAATTAGCAAAACTTAATAAAAGTGCAATTAAGTGACTTTTGAGCATTATAATTGAATTCTCACATTGATTTGTCATTAAAAATGTTAAAATTTTATTGATTTTTTAAGGGTCATTGAAAATATGACTTTGAGTACAGCAAATGAGCCTCACATTGATTATTTAGTGAAAAGAATTGAAGATATATGCCTATATTAAACTATTTGGAGAATGGTTATGCATAATAGAGCCTTAGATTATGGGACTTGAGCTTCCAAAAAGTTTACTGGGAACCAATAAATTGTATTCGTGTTTATCTTACATCGGCGGATTGCTTCCGGATTGGTTCCAGTATTCACAAATGTTTAAAAAAAATACCGCTCTTCCGATCTAAAAGCTAACAGTTCAAGGTTCAAAATGTCAAACTGAGTATAATCGGTTTTAATTAAAAACTTAATAAATAAATGCTAAAATTTATCAAACTGTAAAATAATTCACAAAACTCCATAATAAAAGTGCTATTAAGTGGCTTTTGGACTTTATAATTGAATTCCCATATAGATTTGTCAATAAAAAAGATTGAAACTTTATTCATTTTTTAAGAGCCATTGAAAATGTAATTTTGGGCATATAAACGAAATCTCACATTGGCTATTTAGTGAAAAGAATTGATGATATATTCCGATATTAAGTTACTTAGAGAAGGGCTATACATAATAAGGCCTTAGCTTTTAGGCCTTGAACTTCCAAAAAGTTCAAAATTTTAATGGATCATTATTTAAAAAAAGTTTATTGTTAATCAGTAAACTGTATCCATATTTATCTCACACCATCATATTGCTTTCTAGATTGGTTTCAGTATTCGCAAATGTTCAGAAACCGGACCGGTCATCGAAGTGGAAAAATTAACGGTTCAAGGTTTAAAAAGTCGAATCAGGTCGAACTGGTTTTAATTAAAAAAATAAATGCTAAAATTTATATAATTGTCAAATAAATAGCAAAACTCAATAAAAGTGCAAATAAATGATTGTTGGGCATTATAATTTAATTTTCACATGGATTTGCCATTAAAAAGGTTGAAAATGTGACTTTAAGAGTAGAAAGAGAATCTGACATTGATTAACTTATAGACAATTCAAAATTTTAATTAATCATTATTGAAAAAAGTTTATTGTGAATAGGTAAATTGTATCCGTGTTCATCTCACACCATCAGATTGCTTTCTGGATTTGTTTTAGTATTCCCCAATATTCAGAAAACTAGGCTGATCATTGAACTAGGAAAGTTAACAGTTCAAGGTTTAAAAGGCTTAATCGGGTCGAATCGAGGTTGAACTGGTTTTAATTGAATACTTAAAAAATAAATGCTAAAATTTATAAAATTATTAGCAAAACTCGATAATAAAAGTGCAATTAAGCGACTTTTGGACGTTATAATTGAATTCCCACATAGATTTTTCATTAAAAAAGGTTGAAATTTTATTCTTTTTTTAAGGGGTCATTGATAATGTGACTTTGGACATAGAAGGATAATCACACATTAGTTATTTAGTGAAAAGAATTGAGAATGTATGCCTATATTAAATTACGTAGAGAAGGATTATGCATAATAGAGCCTTAGTTTTTCAAAAAATTTCAAAATTTTAATGGATCATTATTGAAAAAACTTTATTATGAACTGATAAATCGTATCTGCATTTATCTCGTAATGTCAAATTGCTTTCTAGATTGGTTTCAGCACTCACTAATTCTTGATTTTCCTAATTGAATTGGTCATGGCGGTTTAGTTATTTAAACAACGACTAAATTATGTTAACATATTAAAATATTTAGTCTGTAGAAGGTGTAAGTTAAGAAAAATTAGATATCATTAATGCATATTAAAAAATGTTAAAAAAACAAAAGAGATCGATAGGTCATGCGTGCATTTTGTAGAAAAAGTTAGTTTTCACTCCTACACAATTCTATGCAGATAATTCGAGGGTTACAAATTGAAAATGTATAAAAATTATGATTTGTGTTAAAAATAGCTAAACAACAAATCATACTATAAATAGTGTAATACATTTATTATCCTTAATTATTTATTCAAGTTATGTTTATCGGATGTAACATCTTTTCTCGTGCGTTATGCACTGGCAGTCTAATACAAACTTCAAAAATTCACCTATGCAGTCTAATACAAACTCTAAAAATTTTCTTCAATGTTTTCCTTATTATTATTATATACCATTTTTATCTTTATTAATGAAATATATCGTATACGAGTAGTACCTATATTTTTTTTTATGCACACACATCAACGATCAAATATTATAATTTAAAATCTTTTTTATACAATCATATTTAATCCTCTTAAATTGTTTATATTATCTGGTATTATCATCCCATGCAACGCACATGTGAAATAACTAGTAGATAACAAATAGTATAATATTCTAGATTAATTTATAGCTTAATTAGGAAGGGGGTGCGTGTGCGTGTATGTGTGAGAAAAAAAGTATAAGATTAGATATTAACTTGTAATCTCTAAACTTATATACAATATTATGAGAATATATATAAGACTGAAAGCATATAAGATAAAAACATATATAAGAGGGAAAGTAGATATATATTTATTTATTTGTTTTTTTGGAAAATATCTCGACTTGAAAATTCAAACCCGAGATATAACTTTTATTTTATATATTATAATTATAATTATGTATATTCTATATATGTGCATAAAATAAAAACATATAACATATATATAAAAGATATTTGAGATTAATTTGAAGCTAAATTAGTTGGAAATATGTATATATATGTATATATTACTATTAAAATAAAATAAAAAAAAAGAGACATATATAAGTAGGATAATGGTATTGGCGGGAAAATTTACATATGGTCACTATCCTACTTTAATATATATATATATATTTATATATAAAATAAGATAAGATTTTATTTTATGAATGAATTTGGATCAATCTTTCTAACGAAAGCAACGCGAGATCTATTAGAAAATACAAAAAATCATGTATAGTTTTAGTATACATTTGTAATTTCATAAAATAATATGTATACTTTTATTATAATCACACGGGCCCTTTAATAGGAACCGATATTGTTTCCTTAAAAAATTTCTATCTATCACGTTATTTGATGTTAAGATCACTATAAATTTAGAATTGGGTAAGAGAAGTATCATTTCACACATTTTATGAAGTGTTATGATAAATGTGGGGGAAAAAAGGGGAAAATTATGCAATCTATTTATAACTTGTTATAGGTTGGTTCTGGAAGGAACTCTTTGAATGTCATCCATTCATACCATTTTTTCTGCCCCAACCTCTTCTTGTCGGCATCATTTCTCACACACTCAAAAAGCTTGTGTTTTTCATGTAGTTATTCGTTTATTAGATTTTTTTTTAAAGTAACATTCTTCTTTTTTTTTTTTTTACTTTATAATAACGTGTTGATTTTCGAAGGTGCTAATATCATAATTCTATTATTCTTTTCTTTTTCTTTAATATTACTCAAAATATTACATTTTCAACTAGCTATAGGCTTATAACCCGTTGTTTGAAATTTATCATGAATGGAAATATAGAACCAACCTCAAAGTAAAATAAGACGTTTAATTAGCCAACTAGGTATCCAAATTGTGGAATTCATTGAATTGGTAACATATATGAAATCTTTTTGTGCTCCACGTTAAGTAACATATATAAGACGTTTAACTGAAAATCAATGGTTACTTCATTATTTTCCCTACTAAAAACTTTGTAACATTCTTCTATATAGTAGACTGATCAAACATCAAGTTTTTAAGCATTTTATTGCTTTTCGATGGCAACAAGTTTTTTAGCGTCCCCGTTCAAGGAAACCACAGCATCATAGTTATCCGTCGTGGTCCCATCACTAGCTGCAAGAACAAGATTATAAGTCGTCTCTTGTGTAACTTGAGAAGAAGCCTTCACTTCATAACACGTTGAAATTGTAAGTTTGCTTTATATTTTGTGACTTCGACAACCGTAGGGTCATTAGGGTCCAAGGATTGGAAACCGGTGTCGAGAGGCACAACTTTTCGGCCACCTAATGCCGCTGAAGCGGCACCCAGAGTTGATTAAGCAATGGAGAATGTCAAAATTAAAAACAAGGAATGGGAGTTCACGGCCATGTTACCTAGTTTTGTTAAATATGAAAGAATGCACGTAATGTTGTAAGGTTACACCGGGGGATAAAATGGTTCCCATTTATAATCGTGGTGGAGTACTCGAGTGTCCCAATATTGAAGATGCATTTTCAAATTTTTCTGATCTTGTTTACAAAATCTGTAATATGTAATATTTGGTAAGAATTAAGATACTAGTTGAAATTGACGACTTCTATAACGATTAATGCAATAACTGGTCAAAATTGTAGTAATTCAATCCAAGATCTCGTCGAAAATGTTACTACAAATCCATTGGAAATATATTGTTTTAATCAATAATTTTCAACAAAATCTGTGAGATTAGGGTCAATAGTACAACAAAATTTATAATCACTAAAGTTTTTAAATAATTTAATTTTTTTATACTTAATATATAAGCTTGGTTTACATATTTATTATAAATAATAACGTATTATGATGCATGTCTTAATGATTCTATCCTGACATGAAAACCAAATTTTAATTAAAAATTATTATATGACTTAGAGTAAGATTAATGTTGGGAGGAAAAAGTTAAGGGGAAAAAAGTTAAAGGAAAAAAATTAGGGGGAAAAAATCTATTTCTAAATAATGTGTAGAAGAAACAACCGGGAGGGAGGGGGGACATACTAAAAGATTTTGTTTATTTTTTAAAAATTTTTTTACAAATTATTTTGTCATTGTTTTTTTCCATACAATTTATATTCAATTTTTTTCAAAATATTATTTTTTTAAAATTTATTATGTATATTTTTTAAGGAATAAAGTGAGAGGAAAGAGGTAAAAGAGGGGCTAAACCTCCCCCGCCCCCTCCCAAAATGGCTTTTTCCCCTCCTTGCCCCATAATTTTTTTTTTTTTTTTTTTTGGGGGAGGGGGGGTTGGGGTTGGCAAATTTAGGTTTTTTCCCCTCACATCAATTGTGCTCTTAAGAAGATAAATGATATCAACATAGGCGTCACAAGAACGATGTTTTTCATGAATTTTCTTTTGAAAAAAATGACAAGAAGGCATGTTTGAATATGATTAGTAGCTAGAAGCTCTATTTTTTTTGCATGTTATATTAAGCATTATAAATTGAACAAAAGGTTAAATCTATTTGTATAGATTGGTGTACAGATAAAATTATAAATTCATTTTCTATATTGTAAATTAAAAGAAAGAGAAATTAAAATAGAAAGATAAAATCCATCTATAAACTTATCTGTACATATAGCATTGTCCTTAATATTATTCTAATGCATATCTCAACAATTGTATGTAGCGATGAAAATCGAGTTTGATTCTACCGAACTCCTCAGATGGGACACAAATTGAGCGGTCAACTTGTAAGAACCCTATGAAGCAATTAGATCTGAAATTTGCGTTAAATGTAATACACATTGCCATATACTATGTCTGATTTAATTTGCATCTAGACCAAGATAATAATAATACACTTTATTGTGCTATATATCTATATACATTAGCAGACTATTTATTCACGTAGAGTTTTTCGTTAAGTACTAGATTAGACCAGACTAGATGACTGGCCAACTAGTTGGATTGACGTGGTGACATATAATATAGCATGGTGAACCAAATTAAAGTCTTAACCATAATAATTGAGTAATGGCAGATGAGAACAATGGATATTGTTAATAGTAGAAACAAAATTTTGATACTTCCAGGTCACCATACTTCATTCTGTTAGCAAAAGAAAAAAGAAAGAAAGAAAAAAAGCAGGGAAAAAAAAGGGACGTGAATTTTTAGGACTCAATTTATTGTGAAACTACCACTTAGAAATGCATATGAGTTCTTAATTGGTCAAGATTATCGTATCTTTAATACTTTTGGAATACCAAAATTTTTTCCATTGGAAGAAGCTAACATTTTTTTTGGGGGGTGGGGTGGGAGTTAATAGAACCCCAACATTAGCTATCCCGTCAAGTACTCCAATTGCTCGTTGCAAGAATGAAATTTTAAGTTGCTTCTTGTGCAACTTGAGAAGTAGCCCTCAAAACGATGTCATTTCAATATCACTGACTATTTGGCTACATATTCTCCTGTTTTTATTCCAGTACTTGAATCTCCAAAAATAATTGAATGTGATTGAATGGTAGAGATGTTACAATTGAATTGGACTTTTATATATCTCTTTTCAAATACACAAATTTTGAGTCTCATGATAACCCTCTGATGTTTAGAAATCAGAATTACCAATTTCCCCTAATAAGTGATAGTGTAACAAGCAATCAATTTGATTTTACTTGGAGGATTTCGTTTTGTTCATTAGAGATAAATATTTGATAATAACTTAATTTGTGAGATAACTTTACTTCAGTCGAGTATTGTTTTACTTAATATATTGATTAATTTGAAGTACTTATATTTAACCAAACAATGATAGTCAAATAGAGTATCTTTAGAGTCATTTTTCACTTCGAGTTATCGATAAATTTTTTCTATTGTCCTTTAAAAATTGATCATCTACCACTTCTACATTTTTATACTCTGTGTTAACAAATAATTAGATCTTAAATATACATCACTGCTTAGAATATAATATAACCACTATCTACTAATTTACCAATTTATAATTTGGAAAAAAAAAAAAAGCATTGGATTATGCTGTCTACTCATTTATCAAGAAGACTTGTTTTTGAAGTCATTTTATTTTATTTGTATTTTCTCCAAGGTTTATTTGTTTAACTCTTATCTAAAGTTAGACTAAGGGTGATTGTTTAAATTGTAAAGACACCCTTTATCAAGAAAATGTCTTGAGTTCGAGTCTATGCTACAGTTCCTGAAATTTCTTCAATCATTAAGAAGGGAAAAATGAAAACATCTTATCTAAACTTATTTTTAATAAAACTCTTTATCTAAAGTTAAAGTACTATAAATTAGTGGTAGTGATAGTCATAGATAGTCGAAAACAAAAGTAAATTTGTTTGCGCGTAATCAACTTCACGAGGCATTGTCCGTTGGGAGTTGGGACCTTACTTTCAAGAGCGCGTTATTCCATGCGTCACCTTCAAGTTGGGTTCTAATTTATTGGGTCACATATAGAAAAGTTGTTCCCTGGTTATTTCTTGGCAATTGCTTCTCATTTTTTTATTGAAGTTAGAAATAAAATAAAATTAAATAAAAAAAGAACAAGGCAACCTATACGAGCCTTTACTTCCTGTAATTTTTTTTTTCTCCGCAGCCTTTTACTTCTTGTAATTTGTATTAAAAAAAAAGAAAAGAAAAGAAAAGAAAAATCTACTTGTAGGTTCAATAAATTATTTGTGCTTTCCTTTAATGCGGGCTCCTTAATAGTTTTTTTCGAAAAAATTGATTAAATTGACGTACTTTAAACTGTTTTAGGCCTAGTTTCGTATTATTGTAACTTCAAATAAACTTCTTCTATGTTAAATAAAAAGGTAGTTGTGAGAAGGATAATATAATATTTGATAAAATTTTGTATCGAAATTATTGTATATAGTTCAAAAGCAGTTTTTAGATCTTTGTTAAGTGAATCCTGTAAAAAAAAATAAAAAAATCTTTGTTAAGTGAAACTGTTTTATTGTTACGATTACAAACGTGTATTTTAATAATATTTTTATTCATTATTATATGGTATACTTATTTTTTTTTGGTTTATAAAATAATACATGATATCATGTAATACGTTTATAAAGAATACAAAACCAAAATATTGAATTACAAAATCTTAAACGACTTTTTCTCTCAATAATTGAAAATGAAAAGTTTTTTCAAATTAATCAAATACTAAAAATAGGGAAAAAAACTCAAATAATGGGGGAAAAATATAAGACGAACTTTTATCTAAAAAAAATAGGTGAATTTTCCACAATTTTTATGAGGTTAACTTTAGCATTTTAATTGTTATTATATAGTTAATTGGAAAAGTTACAAGTAAAATGTAAGACACTTTTTTGCTGCTCTTCAAAATCTAAGGTGGGAACTTATTATTTATCTAATAATCAATTTTTCTAAAAATTTACTGAACACATTTTAATTAGTTGTGCTTCTTAAAAAAGAAGTCATGCCTTTAAGAGCAATATCAAACACAACCCTTATTTTTATCTGTCCAATTGTAGAAATTAACTTATTAATGAAGAATAGTGCTATTTATCTAGAATGAAGACCAATCTAGTTGGCATTTTTACATTGAAAGATTGGTGGATAATCATAAATACATAGAGATATCCACACATTCATTCTCCAATAAGAGAATGTCAATTAGACTTTAGATCGGTCTCCAATCTAGATAAATAACATTATTTTTAATTAAATGTGTTCTATTTATATAACTAGTTATATAACTAACTATACGTCAAGCGTAGTTGTTTTAAGAAATTAGCGAAATAAAAACTCTACACTTCGTAGATATCAAACATCGTTTTCAACTTTCAATTTGTTCAACATTATTAATGCTAATCAATGATGAATGATGATCAGCTTTTGTAGAGGCCAAACTATTCAACTATTTCATCAATGTTCCTTTGTGTTCCATTATTTCTAAAATATATTAAGCAAAACCTAAATAAGTTTGAGAGGATCAGAAAAAAAGTTCTTCACCATCCAACTATTTTCTGCCTTTTGAGAAAAAAAACAAAAAATGGAATACAAAAACTCAGTCATTCATGGGAAATGAATCAATGCTCTTCCTTTACACATTTTTTTAAAAGTAAATTCTTCTCCCCCTTTCCCAGCTCTTACATTCCGGTTTCCTATCTCTAACGCTTCCAACGAGTTACAAATATAAATAAAACAAGTAAGTATATGAGTTATAGAAAACTATATGTTATTTGTAAGTCTTTATTAACATGTCCATAGAATAATTTCACCGATTTCTAATTAAAATAATAAAATAGAAGTGCAAGTCATGCATCAATCTTTGATCCAATTGTTTCGTTCGCAAGTTGGCTTATTTCTCTTCAACATTTTATTTTGTTGCAAAGTTAGTCAACAAAGATAATAAAAATGAAAAAAAATGATCATTTAGGCCTTAACTATAAGGTCATATAGGCGGTCGCCTGAGGTTCCTGATTATGGCTAACGGTAGATAATTTTGATTTTGAAAACTAAACTTCATGGTTAGAATATATATAATTTGAGTACGTCATTATTGAATATAGATGGTTTTAGTTTAGTTGGTAGTTAAAATAACTTTTGTGCATTATTATGGTCATATTCAACTCCTCCCAACACCATATTTGTGTTTTAATATTTTTTAGTGTTAATCTTTTATCTCAGAGCCCCAATTATTTTTTGTTTCAGGTCTTGCTTAGGCCCCCCAGAGACTCGAGGACAATCTGTGATCATCGTTATTAAAAATGTCATGTGGTGATGGTTCAGGTTCATATGAACTTTAGCTTTGAATTAAACAAAACAGTTCCAAGATAAATTAATCTAATTTTGAATTAGTTTAACTTTAAGATCAATTAGTCTCCCGCCATATATAGGACGGGATTATGTCCCGTCATATGCACATATAACGAGATATTATTGGACAACCTATATGTCTGCGTCTTATGGGATTGTGGAAGCTAAATTTTAGTGCACAGATACTAATCCTTTGTAATATTGATATTTTGGATTTTTCTATTTAAAACTTGCATATGTGGATTTTAAATTAATATCATATATTCATATTTTCGTTTGTTTTGAAATAGATCATTCATTGTTAAATAAACCGTACTTGAAAACAACTCAAATCACATGTGTTGCCATGTAGGTCTGGTTTGGTTTAAACAGTACTTGAAAACAACTCGAATCACAAGTGTTGGCAATTGCTGCGTGGGTTGGGTTTGGTTTAAAAAGTGTAATGTTTACTCTACTTTAATATTTCTCCTCTCAATATTAGATATCAAACATTTCTTCAAAATAAAATCATGTTCACCAAGTAAATAACATTTTTGTGAAGAGAGTGCGACTTTTTACTCTACTTTTGTGGGGGGTATTTTTTTTTTCCTTCCCGGGAAACGTGATAGATTTTGGTTTCTGGCATTAGTTACCCGAAAAAATTACATCAAAAACAATTTTCTCTAAGAATATCGTACGTAAATAAAAAAATGGATAGTTATATTTACACCACTATTTTTACTAACCACACTACAAGATAAATACTCTACCATCAAAGTACATTTTTTATAAATAAACTACATTTAGTTTACAAATCTAACCTAAATTTTAAAAGTAAAATAAAATAAATTAAAACAAAAAAGGGGGAAATTTACACCACATCCTTCTTCATCTTCTACAATTCCCTATTTTTTCTCTCTCCAAAATCTTCCACCTTCCTGGAGATCCAACACAAACACAGAAATACAAAATCAAGATCCTTGAAATTTAATAGGTTTTATTTGCAAAAATTAAATAAATAAAAATAAAAGAAGATTATTTATAAAAAATAAATTTCAAAAGAGATTGTTCACTGTTTCACAAATTGGAAACAAACAAAAAATATGTTTGGGAAAAGTTTAGTTTGGAATGAAATTGAATTGGAGAGGAGCGAAAAAAAAGGAAGAAGACATCAGAGAAAAAAATTAAAGCCATGCATATGAACATTGATAATGATTTCAATTCGATCTCAATAGTGTTTGTATGTTTCTCCTACATTACATAAATTTTTCAAACATATAATCATTATTTTTTTAAGTTTACAATTATGGTATAATAAAGAAATAAATTACGGTTCTTAAGTGTGGTGGAAATAAAAAATTTGAATTAGTTTTTTGGTTATGTGGTGTACTTAAAAAATAAATGGGTATATAATAAAAGTTTATTTAGGTCATTTAATTATTGAGCTTTTTAATAAATAAGAATAAAAGTTAAAATTGCGGTGTGTTTAGTAAAAAAAGTAGTATAAATATAACCATCTTAAAAAAAGCCCTCTAAAAAAATTATTTGAATACGTTCAAGAATTTGAGTCGTGCCTTTTGCTTTCCGAAAGCTATAAAAAACGGGCTTTTTGCTTGAGGATTGAGTGTTAAAATAATAAAAACTTGAGGCATCTCATTTGACTCATAATGAAAGTCTCTTTTGGGTTGCAAAAAAATAAAAATAAATAAAAACTTGAGGCATCGAAAGAGCTTGATTTTAAGAAGTTTTGAGGAGTAAAAGAGTTTTGAGACAATAGAGCAGTGCCAATGGTGCAATTTGTCAATTTCATCGAACGCAACCATGACACGACGCGCAAAATTTAACTGCCACGAAGAAAAGAAAGAGTAAAATAAATATATATATATTTTTTTTTTTTCCTATACTATATATTATATTTTATCATCATTAAAATAAAGAAGAAATAAAAAAAATCCCATCCCCAAACTTTGCAAATTATCAAATAGCGCATCCTCCACCCCACGCCACTCCACTCAAATCCGTTCAATCACGTGATTAGCACCACCTGCGCCGGCTGCCGCCGTCTCACCTACCCTTCTGGAGCTCAAGCAAATGAAAGCCGATCAGCCAACCACCAAGTGGGTCAAATCATGTAGAGTAAAAAAATCACATCTTTTTTTAATTTTGGTAAAGTCTTTCCCTTGAATCTTGATTTCATCTCAATTAAAGCAGTACCAGTATCGGCTGTAAAATCTAGAGCCCTTAAAAGATGGCTATTCTGCCTATGGAACTCATCATAGACATCCTCTGCCGGCTGCCTGTGAAACCCCTCAAGCGATTCAGATGCGTAGCTAAAGTATGGTGTTCTATAATTGACAGTCAAGACTTTGCCAAGATGCACTTGCAGCAATCCACAAAAAGAAACTCAAATCAGAACTTGATTCTTGGAGGCCTGGGTCTTTATTATGTTGATTTGGATTTACTTGACAAAGCCCATGTCATCAAACCCCCGTTTTATTACAAGAGTGTTGACAGCATCTCTAGCTCTTGCAATGGATTGGTTTTAGTGATGAGCGAGCCACCTGTGATGTGGAATCCATTTTCAACAGAGTATAGGATTTTGCCGGATTCCGCTATTGAATACCTAACTCAGGTTGAGTGTTATTCAAAGACTACTTATGGGCTTACTTACGACTCGATTAATGATGATTATAAGGTTGTTAGAGTCGTTGAATTTAGAAACGAAAGTAACCATGAGTGGGTCGGTTCTGAGACTAAACTTTATAGCTTGAAATCAAATTTGTGGAGAAGGATTGAAGATTTTCCTTATCCACTCCCATTTCTTAAGGGAAAGTGGCGTGTGCATATTAATGGAGCTTTGCATACATTGGTGGAAGATTCTGATAATATGTATTTCAGCAGATCGGTCAGAATTATGGCTTTTAGTGTTGAAACAGAGAAGCATTACGAGGTGCCGCTGCCATCAGATATGTTGATGAAGACACTTGATATGAGGTTGGATATTGTAGGAGGATGTCTTTGTGTAGTTTGTTCCAACAAGTCTAGGGTCAATATGTGGGTGATGAAAGAATATGGAGTAAGTGAATCCTGGGTTAAATTGCTAGCAATTGCTGTCCCAAAGATTGAGCCAAATGATATTATAAGGCCGTTGGTGTATTCAAAGGATGGCAATAAGGTTCTTCTGAATTGTGATGATAAAAGACTTCTTTGGTATGATTTAAGTGGCAAAACTGTTGAAAATGTTGATATTAGTGGTCTGCCTTTTGTGTTTTATGCTGAGGCTTGTGTTGAAAGCCTCATCCGGCTTGGCTGTGATGGAACTCATCAGATTAAGAAACAGGGTCTAGACAAGAGGAAGAAAAAAATCAGAAACATAAGGTAAGTAGAGCTATAGTGTAACGTTTTCACTTGCTATGATTTGGTATATATGCATTTCTGTCATGTCTAATCTTGACTTGCATAATCATTATTCAGTTAACTTCGAATTTTATTGTCTGATTTCCTGATCTGCAGGTGTGTAGTTTTTTTGGTATGGTTGTGTGAATATGAGAAAAGCATCTTTTATTGATTTGTTTTACTGAACTTGATGTGAATTTTTTTCTCTTTTATCTTTTATTTGCAGGGATGATTTCCTCTCAGAGGGATTTAAGTTGGTTCTTTGAACAAAAAATAGAAAAAAAGAAGTGAAGAAGCAGGATAAGAGAAAGGTAAGTCTATTCTTCTTCTTCTTAGAAAAGATGCCACAAGCCCAATATTGATAGTTCTTCTCCCGTTGTTCTAAAGTTTTACACGCTGCACGGTTTTATTTGGCTTTCATTTGGCAGTTTGTAAATGGAATAACTTGGAAGATTGTATTGTAAGATTAAAAGTGGTCACTTAGTGTGTGGTTGGACCATTGCAGACACATGTAACTATTTTTCCTTTCTTTGGAGTTGACTTGCTGATAGCTTGTAGTGACAATTTAAAATATAAATTGCGTGGGTTTACTGTTCTTCCGTTACTGCAAATTCTTTTGGGTTTATAGATTTCACAATTTACTTCTTAAATCCTTTCATCTTAAGATCTAGAAACTATGTGTGTCTTGTTGAAGTTACCAAGACAGATTGCTCACATTTATGTATAATGTATCTGCTAGCTGTTCTAAGTGGGTGGGACAGTTTTTTGGCTTTGAGGACTTGCAACACTGTCACTAATTTCTTTTTGGCCATCGACGCCCACACATAGGTGAGTCATGCACTGGGAAACTTTATCTCATGTTGGTTCTTGGCTCTCATTCACTCAGCTTACAATACTTTGGTCATAATATTTGCATCAGCTTCAACTTTTAAGGTTTAAGAATTTTTGAACAATTACTGCATTTACTGTAACCTTCTATCACAAATGATTTGGCATTGCAGGTTATCATTTGTAGTATGGTGTGGTTTTCCTGTACGTCCTCTTTCTCACATTAAAAAACCTTTTCACCAATGGTTTTGAAATTCTGGGCACTTCGATTTCTAAACAGTAAAGGGAAAAGCTCACTTGGTTATTCTGTCAATAATTATATTTATGGTGCCTGACCCAGCAAGAGTCTGGGAGAGTGGATTTTCATGGCATCTTATTTCTTTGGTGAACAATGAGATGCCAACCAACCGGAAGGAGAGTGGACGTTCATTGTCTTTTTATTTCATTGCTCAGTTGGAAGGTGTGTGTTGCCGTTTCTAGGTTACGAGACTTGGATTGCAATTGATTGTAAAAATTGGTGGGAGCTTTGTAGGTTGAATGCCCCGGAGGGCAAAAGGAAAATGCAATTGCCTTGTGGAGTTAGCTGCTTTCTTTTAGATTGTCTTCTTTGAGTTCAAAATAAAAATCCAGTTATCATCACTCCTTAAAACAATTACAATCTGCCAATGTAATCTGCATGAATTCTGTTGTATTGGTGCTTAAGCACTGTTATTGTGGCCTTGTCTTATTTGTCTTGTTTCCTTTCTCTTCTTTTTGGGTCATATGATTTTGCTAATCACTTGTGAGAAAATATTGTATGATAGCATGTAACTAAGCGATGTTTCATTTTCAAGGGGTAAACACTATCAAAGAATAGTATATGGTTTGCAGCAGAACTTGTGAAATTATGGTTTCGAGGGGGCTCCAGTAGAGGCGCTGGTGTGGAAGGAGCCGGGGGGACATTCTGGTGGAGGCGGTGGGGTGGGACGGGTAGTTTGCTGAATTCAGAAAGATGCTGGACTATCAAAGAATAGTGTGTATAAATCTGCTGCGCCACCAGCAAAATCAGGGGTTGAGACTCAGAGAGAGGTGTCGATGGAGGAAGTGGGGTGGCTTGCTGCAGAAGGTGCAGGTATTCTGGCTGCAATTATAGATCTATGAGAAGAATTCTTGTCATTAATGATAGTTGGCAAAAAGGGTGGAGATCGGAAGAGCACACGTCTGTTAATTAATGTATTATTATGGAGTACTAATTTTGTTCCCTATAGACAGTTTCACTATTCATTTTCATACATAATAGGAAGGTGTAGTTAATGTTGTCTGAAAGAAAGAATTGTCACCGCAATTTTATATATTTTTGTTCTGTTTTGTTAGTAGAGTCTTCTTTTCTGTTTTATTGTTGGGTTATGTACTTTAGATCATAGAGGGTGTGAGGTTTCCTGATTTTGCTGATGAGTTCTGTTACGCTCTGTTGCTCGATCACTTATCGTTACATGACTATTATGGAAATGATTTTCTCAAAATCAATTTTCATTCAAACTCATTTTTGATCATATATTTATTCATTAAAATATTTTACATGTAAAGTTTTACCTTTTCTACTTTTTAACTATACATTCTTTCAAGAAAATCACTTTTTACAAAACTAATTCTCCAAAGGCCCTAATGACATGATAAATACAGTGTTTTGATTTGTTTATGATTAAATTGAAGTAATATAGTAAAAAGACATATATGCCCTTATTAACCCGTAAGTGACTCAATAAGAGAGTAACATTTGAAAGTGCCATTTAATGGTCTAAGCGGTGGTCAAAAGGAGGATACATTTGGGATGGGACCACGGAGAGAATTAAAATTATATAACCATGAACGTGTAGAGGTGTTAGACAGTTGGGGTTTTTTGGTTTTTTCTTGGGGGGGGGGGGGGGGGGGGGGGGGGGAGGCAAA
>CAVNYN010142598.1:0-10787 GCA_963692815.1 Nyctanthes arbor-tristis
CAAAGTAATCTACCCCAGCTATCTGATTAAAACCCTTTGCCAGAAGTCTGGCTTTGCATCTGTCAAGGGAACCATTTGCTTTTAATTTCACTTTGTAAACCCATTTAGAACCAATGGGTTTCTTTCCTGCTAGAAGATCAACAATCTCCCAAGTATGATTTCTGTCCAAAGCTACTAATTCATGATTCATGGCAGTTATCTATTCTGCTTTTGTACTAGCCTCTTGATAAGAGGAAGGTTCTTGGATAGAATCAAGGTTTGCAAGAAAATTGAGATATTCTGAAGTAAAATGTGATGAAACATGGTAAGGAAAAGTATCTCGTGTGTTTTTGGAGGATAATCGGAATTGTGAAGCAGAAGTAGTATGCATAAAATTAGTAAGAAAGTCTTTGTGCCACACATGCGGATTCTTGTGCTAGGCTTCTCCTAGGCTCAGTAATTTCACGAGTAAAATGTACAAATGAATGACTGAGACTCTCATATTCTGATGGAAAGTTAGAGTTTACATATAGAACATTTGAAGGAGAAAATGAGTGCGGATGAGGAAGTGGTGTATCAGTAGGAATAGACTCCCTTAAATCAGGTTCAAAACCAGAATCATGGGTTACAATGGGTAATGTTAACAACTAAGAACCAATGTCATGTTTCTGATAGGGTAGAACATGTTCATGAAATATCACATCGCTAGAAATGAATGTTTGTTTGGAATTGATATCAAAGAGCTTGAACCCTTTCTACCCAGTACTGAATCCCAAGAAAATGCATTTAAAACTTATAGGAGAAAACTTGTCTTTGTGGGGCTTAGATTCCCCATAATTGTTTTGGAAGGTTAGATTGGAACATTAAAGATCTGGCTATTTGGAGTAAGTGTTTGTGTTTTCTTTCCACAATTCCATTTTGTTGTAGAGTGTATTCTGGTGTAGTGTTCCAATAGTGGAAAGGTAAGTTTGAAAATCATGACTGAGGAATTCAGACCTATTGTCTCTTGTAATGGTTTTAATAATCTTTCCAAACTGTGTTTGTATCAATTGGTGGAAGGCTTTGTATGTATTCAAGGCTTGGGTTTTATGGTTCAGTAAGAAAGTCCATGTACTCCTAATAAAATCATCCACAATGTGAGAAAATATGAGAACTGAGGGATGCTTATAGGGTCAGCATAAATCCATATGAATTAAAGAAAAGGGTTCTGAAGTTTGAATAGAGCTTTTTTTAAATGGGAGTCTTTGCTGTTTTGCATAAGCATACACATCACAAGGTAAAAGATCAGTTTTGTTACAATCTGAAACAATGTCCAAGTACTGTAAAACCTTCAAATGCACATGACCCAGCCTATTATGCCATAGGTGTACATAATCAATAGTGGAGTTATTACAATCAACAGAGGAAGTATTTACAGTAATGGAAGGGATGTGATTACTGATAAGAGGAGATCGTCTCTATAGAGTTGAAAGGGAGATGGAATTCTTGTCCAGGACATAAAGTTCCTTGTAAACCCTTCCAACAACCAAGGGTTTCTCAGTCAAGGGGTCCTGTAACAAGCAATAGTCATCAAAGAAAGTGAACTTTAGTTTGGAAGTCTTGGCTAGCTTTCTGACAGACAACAAATTAAACTTGAAAGTTGAGACATGTAAGATCTCAAACAGTGTGATGCCCTTAGTTAAGTGACAGATCCTTTGGCTGGAGTTGACTTGGTTGATTTGGTTCAACAGGAGCTTGTGAAACTCTTGAAGGGCAAAGGCACTGGATCCTCAAGCATGGTGAATTTTGCTCACCTGGGGATATCACAAGTTCTATTCTAACTCCACAGAAAATTTGTACCCAATTTGAGGAGGAGATAAGGGTGTCGGAGGAGATTTGATGGATGATGCTTACTTTGATGAAATTTTTAACTGGCTTCCTGCCGATGAACATGGAGGGGAAGGTGAAGATAATGTCGGTAATGCTGGGCAAAACAGTGGTAATGGCCATGATGTGCATTCTAATTAGACCTTTCGTGAGCAACAACAACATCAGAACCCAGAATCAAATTTTAGAATGGAGGTTGGTATGCCTGATGAACAAGTAGAACATGGCATAGATGAGGAACTGAATGAAGATGATGGCCTTGAGGATTTTGACCATCAGCAAGATCCGATGCCTAACCTTGATGATCTAGCAGGGACCGCTTTTGGAAGTGAAGCTGATTATGCAAGGTATGAGGATCATTAGATGGAGTACAAAGGCTGTGAGGACAATGACTCTGATGAACTAGCCATTCTTGATAGTAGTGATGAAGAAGGATCCAAAAAGAGAAAGCATGACAAAAGTGATGAACAAGTGTGCGTTCATAGGCCTACAGAGTACTGGAGAGGCGCGAACCCAGGAAGCTGTGTCAAAATATGTGAGTTTGTTTTCTGCTCTTTCTGTATAAGGAAACTCTATTTATATGTGCCAGTTGCATAACTCTTGTGTAATATGACTAAAATTACTTTACCAATAAAGAAAGTTCTCTTCGTAGTTTTCCTTAAATTTTCTCCTCATCTAAGCTTCCTCAAGGTTTTGAAACAAAAATGAAGTCGGTCTTTGTTATTTTCTGATAGATTTTAGTCATACTTTTAAGCTTATAGATAGCTTCTTGACAGATTCTCTAAATTTCACTCTTTTTATGGAAATGTAGGGTGAACTTGATGATTTTGTACCTGTTCCGAGAAGCTATTACTAAAATTTGTTGAGGAAAATTATCCTCTACCTGAGAAGCCTGAACTGTTCTCGGGTATCAATATGTTAATTATGTTTGGAATTTTTAGTACTTTCATTTTGGTGTTGCTAAAGTGTTCTTCTATGCCCATGCTAAGATGAAACTGTGAAGGATCTTCGAAGAAAGAGGCGTTGGGAAACTATCGTTTTTGCATTCCCAGATAGAGCTTGCAAATTTGCTAGATTTGAAGTTGAAAGTGAAGAAGAAAGCGAGTGGCAATCAGAAACCGAAAGTAAATAAATGAAACCTTGGAGTGATAGTTGCTTTGATATATTTAACACTAGAACAAACTTAGCAATCTGATGGTTTGTAGAAGTGGTAAATATTACGTGTATCTATATATATTTCCTATCTTGAAATGATATATTTTATGTCTTTGACATCATGAAAGGGATGAAGTCCTTCTATTGTGCCAATATTGGGATGGTGAATTTTGGTAACCCATTAATCATGAATTGATCCTGAACCATTTAGTAATAATTTCTTGATTTTACCATTTCCTTATTAAGCAAAAGGAACATGGACATGCTCAAAGTAAATGCGTAGTTGTTTGCTTCTCCACAGGCCTTTTTCTTTTGGTTAAACTTTTTGACCTATTTTCCTGGAATACAATTTCTATTCTACGAAGAAACATTAATGTTTTTGACTTTTGAGAACATGGTTGCACGTTCCAATTGGCATGGAGGATGTCATTGCATTTGGGTAGGTTATTGAATTTGTTGCAATTAGCGTAATGATAATTATGGCCCTCGAAAAGGAAAATAATCAATGAAATACGAACTTCAAAATTATCCTTGTAAATCTTGTCTTGTTATTTTGTTGCCCAGCTTTATTTGTCTCCTAAGAGCATTCAAATCGGTGGTGTTAAACTAGGTTGGTAGGAAGTTGTTAGTTAACAACTCAAAAAATACCTACATTGGTGGTGTTAAGGAAGTTGCTAAAAGAATCTTTTTTGATGAGTTGTTAACGTTATTGTTAACTTTAACGTCAATTTTAACATTTTGCTCGAATTTAATTTTTTTGAAAAATTCTTTTTTTTTATTTTTTAATAAAGTTTGACCAATAACTTTTGAAAATAATGGGGTCCACTTAGACTTAAGTAGAATTTAGTGATTTTGTTTAACATATCCAATGTGAGACTTCAGTAGTTGTTAGATTTAACTTGCATGTGTGGTATTTAACTACAATTTAAAATGCACTTTTTGCTTACGTGGATAGCTAAATTTAACGACACCAATGTGGATGCTCTAAAATTCACGAGTCATTAGTTCTCTAGCTTTTTGTCTGATTGCTACAGGTCACTGTGATTAATGCAGCTGATAGAGAACTTGAAATTGAATCTGATGATGATCTTCAGATATGCAACATTTGCAAGTTAGAAGAAGTATTGTTTTTTGATTTCTAGGACATTGCGTGGTTACTTTTTCTCGCATTATGTTTGATATTTAGTTCTCTATCTATAATGCAGGGAAGGAAGAAATTACTTCAATGTTTATGCTGGAGCCAGCTAGTTCATCCTGCTTGCCTAGTTTCAACCTATCTATGAAAGTAATATCTCTGGGTTGGTCTTGTCATTCTTACAAGGGAAAACTGAAGAATTTCTTCGTACTAGATGTACCTATTTTGATGAACGATTGAAAAGGTACCAAATGAGTATTTGCTCAGCTTTTCTTCTCTTTTTGTTTTCCCCTTTGAAATTCGTAAATTTTTTATGGTTCCTGATTGCATTCTGTTTAGCAATCAATTGAAACTGAAAAATAAATAAAGAGGTATGAAGGAGCAGATGGGCGCAAACCAAATTTACTTGAAAATATCCATTCATTAGATCTTCCAAATAATCCATTGGATGGTATTATTGATCAGGAAGCGTTATGATCCATATTATACGCACTTCACGTTCAGTTAAATTCTGTTCACTGTGCCATGTTTGTACAGATTGGCGGCCCTGATAAAGTTGCAGCAATAACAGGAAGACAGACTTCTAGAGGAAATATCAAGCACGGAACACGTAAGTTTGGGTGTATATTTACTTGTCCTTTGATTATTCTCTTTCCATTGCTGGTTTATTGTATTGTGTACTTTAAAAAAGATATGCCTATGGAAATTGTTAATATGCATGCATTCAGCTTTTCAATGGACGGTAAGAAACTTGTAGTATTATTTCTGGAGGTGGATCTTCTGGTGTTTCTTTGCAAGCAGATATAAGAGCTCTAAATTAGGTAAATTAGATTCAAATTTCATCAGTTACTTTTGGCTAGAATTTGGTCAATATCCATTATGGTTCTTAATTGCAATTTAAATGCTTCTCTTTTAATGGCAGAGAAGAAGAGTTCATGTAACTCTACTGCCTTGGAGTGCAGACCTGGCAATTCAACAGTTAGGAAGAACTCATCGATTAAATCAAGCTTCTGCTCCTGAGTATCGGTATCAGCTTCTGAATCTGACTCAAACTGTACTGTTATGCATAAGAAGCTCTACAAATAATATATCTTTATCTTTGGAGGTCAAAAAACTCTTTGAAGTTTAAAGAGGAGTTGGATATAGGTGGTGTTGGTGGCTACATTTATTTTAAAAAAAAAAAAAAATACAGTTGACTATATGTTTCAAATGGTAAAGTGTATTCTTGCGAACATTGAAGAGTCGCAATTTGTAAATATGAACTTGAGGTGATGCGATGGAAGGGCTGAAATATTTTTTGGAATTCTTGGTTAAAATCCATCAGAGCTAAAAATTTGTTCTTGGCTTTTGCTTCAAAGTAGTCATAATTATTATGTGCATGGGACAAGTATGGATCTTGCTACTGGATAGTTAAAAGTAGTTTAATTTTTGTTGTTAAACAATTTCATATCGAGATTTCTTGTGAGACACTGAGTGTGGTGACTATATGTTTCTGTTAATCAGAACTTCTAGGTTTTGACTAGGTTTTTAAGTTCTAGTGGATGTCTCTATGCTTTTAACAGACTGATTTTTCACAAATATTGGGGGTGAACGACAGTTTGCATCTGTTGTTGCCAAGAGACTTGAATCTGTTCGAGCTTTGACTCAGGGAGATCGTAGGTAATCCAATTCACTCTTGCAGTGTAACATTTATCGTATAGCTTTGTGATGCTAAGGTTATATATTTTACATAACCAGTAATATACAAATACAAGCTTATGAGAATTGTTGAGTGCATTGCAGGGCTAGGCCATCTCTCAGTGCTTCTAATTATGATATTTCCTACGGGAAGCTGGCCTTGATGATGTTATATAGAGGATAATTGGTGCAAGTGTTAAGTTTCTTTTACACGATCCGAGTTATACTTGTACATTCCTTTGAATCTCTTGCGTTTGGCAATTGTTATTTCTCCATATTTTTGCTTTATCAGGAACCTTGGTGGTTGCTCCTCCGGGGCTGTTCTTTTGAGAGACCCAACGCAATTGAAGATTTAATTCAGAGTGGAAAAGATGCTTATCTCTGTTGGGATACTTAGAGGCCTATATCTTGGTAACGTCTACATGATCTTTTCTTATGTTACTTTTTCCCTTTCTATCTCTCAGTATATGGGACAAATTTTCTTCATCTGTCCTTATAATTTTCTTTTTAAGAAACTGGCAAGGATTCTAGAAAATATTTATAGCCACATCACAGATTCCAACATGACTGATTCCCTCAACAAGCTTTTGGGTCTTGCACCTGAGATTCAAAATGGGTATTCAGTTTGTTGGTCAAGCTTTGATATATTTGTTGCTCTAGTGCGTTGGCAACATTGAATACATATTCTGTAGGCTCTTCTAATTATTTGTCAGAATTCTTGATCTTCCGGTTCAGAAGCATGCTCCAAAGGAAATTTAGACTCAGGAATTGTTGATCTGAAAGCATGCACCATGCAACTGAAAGGATCTCCAAAGGTTAATATATATCTCACTCCTAGGGGTTTACATTATTGACATATTTTCACACATCCATATTTAACAGACTGTTCATGTTGAGAATATGTCTGGAGCATCAACCGTGTAGTTTACATTGGATCGAGGAATGGCATGGGAGGTACTTTATTGTAAGCGTACCAATTTGATTTATACATTTGTGATTTGGCTTATATTACAACGGCTCAAAAATTATCATCATGTGTAGCCTGCATCTGCATTAGCATTACTGAAGGAGAAGCAAAAAGATGAATCCTGCTTAACTAATGATGGGTGCTATGTGTCAACGAGAGAATGGATGGGAAGAAGGCATTATTTATTAGCGTGTGAAGGGTATAAATTCTTTCTTACATACCCTTGCTTTATGTCGGATGGGTGATTGCTGTTTTGAGTGTGATAAAATTCTCATAACAGCATGGTTGTTGCTTAAGATAATTCCTGAGGTTTGGCCATTATACTTAACATCCTTAGTCACTAAAATTATCCATTAAATACCATCTTATGGTACAGTGGCATCATGCACCTTTTGGAGCAACTGTTTTTCCATCTTCTGGAATCTATTAGATTTTAAGTTATATGTTTCTGGAATACCATGAGAAAATCCAGATTTTGCTAGCCACAAGCAGTTTAGATACTCTATTCTACCTGGGAGCTTACTTGTTTAGATGAAAATCATTTTTGTGTTTGTATAAATGCATGTAGTAAGGTCTACTTAAACCAGAACATCGTTTCCAGATATCATGATGTTGTAAGATTCCTGATCTTGTTTCAGTTCTATGTCTGGAATCTACAAAATATGCTGTCCAACCAATGGGGTGTGCTCTTCCGATCTCCAAAACCATGAGCATCTGCATGTCGTAGAATCATTTTGCTTATTAGTTTCTATATTATCCTTCTAATATTCTGTTCACTTCCTCTCAATATTAAGGGAGATGCCTCTAGCAGAATTGAAGGACAAATATATCATCTTTGGATAGGGCTCATAGTGGTTGGATGGAAGAGTATGGTGACTCATCCAAGCAGGTAAGTACTAGTTTTTTTCTTTTTCCTCAATTATATTATATTATCTTGTTGCAAAGTATGTGACAAGCTTCTTTCCTTTTATATTCTGCCATACTGTCATAGAGCCATGCTAGCACGTTATAAGACCATTGAAGACAGTGGAATGACTTTGAGGATTTTATGTGCGGCTGCCCATAAACAATCTAGTTCTCCTTTACAGTTACAGATATATAGAAATTATATTTTGATTGCATGTTCATGTACAGTAACTCCATCACACGAGTTAGTGAACTGTGGCAAGGTTAAAAGCAGACACAAACTTTTTGATATTGGCTGTAAATGCCAAAATATTTCACGAAGACATATCTTCCTTAGTTTGAATATCGTCCATATATTTTCAACCAGTAGATGAAGAATTGGGGGGCTATACGGAAATGTAAAATTGGATGGATTGTGATCTTTATGTTCACCTTTCACTTGGGCAATGAAACAAAGAGCATAAGTTCTTTATGTTCCGATGCTTCTACACATTTCAAATTAAATAGTTTGTATACAAAAAATTGTAGTTTTAGTGACCTCTAACATCTATGGTGCAATAACATTCGGTCCTTTCCATTCTTGTGACTTCATTATAGCTCGTGTTGATTAACGAAATGTTAATCCTATCATTTCTTAATTAACATTAACAATGGAATGAATGATAAACAAAACTGGTATGTATTACATAGTTTCAATTAACTTGTGGAGCAAGGTCTTTGAATTAGTGATACTGATTATGAGGGCCTAGCAGACAATGCTTTCCGACTCTAGCATACATGTCAATTGAATAACTATTTTGAGGGCGAATATTTTGGTTTCGACAGATTTTCATCAGTGTAGTTGCAATATTCTAATTGAAAAAAAAAATATTTAAATTAACTAATTGAAAATAAAATACCTTTACAAAAAAAAAAAAAAAAGAAAAGAAAAAAACAAAAAGAAAAGAAAAGAAAATATAATAAGAATCAATTACAAATAGTAGAAAGTTGCGTGACTCGCTGAAATGGTCAAGGATTGAATCAATTAGAAGAATGGAATCAAATTGGCTGACATGGATTGGTAGTCTTCTTCATGCAACTTATTGCAAACTGGTCTCTAAACTTCTCCACCTGCTCAATTTGGCCCCTAAATTTCCAAGTGCTGCTATCTATTCATCCTCCACTTTGATTAATTAAATAATATTGGCTCCTATGTTGTATAATGCAAGGCAGGCATCCTCCGTTATGTCTTGGGTGGGTGCATTCTTCCTGTTTGGGGAGTTATTGAAAAGGCTTTTTCTAAGTAGAGGTTGATCTGTTTTCATCCTTCACCAAAATAATTTGATTAGAGATATGAAGCTGTATTACTGAATTGTGCAACTTAGAATCAGTAAATGTGCAAGTCTACTATTAGAGATTGAATATGTGCTTAGCTTACTAGGTTTGGCTGAATCAGTAAGGTGTCTTTTAGAAAAAGTCAGTTCTGAACCCATTTTATCCCTACATATTGTTTTAGCATATTTCCACAGGCTTCCCATATTGGCATTGACTTAAATCGTTAACTGCACTTGCTATTTGTATGCGTAGGCTTTCCTTATTGTGTTCACCTCTTTCAAGTGTAGTGCAACTCATATGCTGCTGGATAGAAAAGACCTAGTTCTGGAGTACCCTTAAGTATTTTAGTAAATGAATAGCCAAATCCCAATGTTGTTGACATGGGGCATCTACAAATTGACTGAGCTGCTAAACTGCAAAAGAGATATCTGGTCTAGTAAATTTGAGATATAATAATCTGCCTACTAATCTCCTATGCCTTTCTAGATCTGGAAATGAAGGACCAGAAGTACTACTGATACAATGGAAGAATACGGAGATCGGATAGAACTGAAATGCAACTCACTATTGACTATTTACATAGAAACCCCTTCAACTATCAATATATGTACATATAACTCCTACAGTTGGGCTAAGTGTTCAACCATCTTACAAAAGCATGGATATATGAAATGCAAATAAGGACATAAATCTTCAGTGCATTGTCTTTTTAAAGTTTGGTTGATCTGAGGGAGTTGAAATATTAATCTCTTTTATAGGAGACCACTACAGATAACCAATGAATAATTTTGCTGCTTATTCCTAATGCAGCTGTTGAATCTGTGCTTCATGGTTTAAAACTCTTTCTGTCACCTTTATTATTTCACTATTTAAAGAAAATGAAACTTCTTTAATGAACAAATATTTCTATGTAAACAGATACCCATGTTACTTCATATTTACAAAATATTTATATACATAATAATACGCTACTACATTACTTAGGGCGCATGCCAGTGTTTCATTTATATTCCAATGGAAGTTCACAGCACTCTGTGAATAGGGTGAATTTGCACGTATTCCATTTTGTAATTACTGCAAAGCTTAGTGGATTTCTGAGTTCCTCCCTGCAGGATAGATCATAGAAAGGATCAGTAGTTATGTACGTAACTGCTGATGTGGTATTGTAACTTTCTTTTTGGCAGATTTGGCACAGGTTGGAGATGTTCGTAACTGAGAGGAATCCGCGTTGTAGTTTTTTTTTTTGCCATTTTTTGTCCACGGGGGTTTATGTGTATACCATCATAACAAATTCATGCAGGAAAGCTGCTGTACACTATGCACATATTCATCTATGGTCCTGGAAAATGAAGACTTGTAGCAGCACTCTTAAATAGATCAATTTTTGTCTGCCGACTTTTTGACACATTCTACATAATTTAACGTTGCAACTTTCTATATCCAAGTATATCTATTTTTGCAGGAAGGAACCTGTACAGACGGTTACTGACCTTGCTGAATGAAATTCCAAAATCTTGCTCAACTATCTCTGTACATCCGAATTTATGCAAATATAAGGCGCTATAGCAGCAACAGCAATGCCTCCTGACTTGAGTTTTTGCTTGACGTATGATGCAGCTAACATATAGATTACCGGAATAGTTGTCACTGCAGGCATATAAGGCTTGCAATGCATGTACTTATAACTCGTAAGTATAGAAGGTAGAAGGCCGTTGTAGCTGACACTGAGCTTCAATGGTGGTTTTTTTTTTTTTTTTTTTGGTTGGGGGGGGGGGGGTTAAAGTGCAG
>CAVNYN010142671.1:2200-43874 GCA_963692815.1 Nyctanthes arbor-tristis
ATCTTTCAATCAAGTTCACACTCTTCAATTCATGTCAATTAAGTCATTACACTTTAGTTTATGTCAATTATCAATCAAATCTTTCTTTAGCGTCAATTTCATAACAATATTTTGATCTTCAAGCAATCTTTTAATGATATTCAAGTAATTCTTTCAAAACGAACAACTTCGTTGCTTACCTTAATTTGTAGAAATTTTCGGGATGTTACACCCCGTCTTATGATCTGATAATTAATTACACATGTACTTGACCATATTGCCTAATTAATTATACATTTTGCTTAATTTTCAATCACCACTGCTATGATTTCTATTTAACAAGGTCTGGTAAATACTAACGTTAGATTTCTGAAATCATACTTACAAATGATTAATATAAGAAGACCATTTAATTCTTCATATAAAAGCAACGAATTCCTATCACAGTACACATTCTATTAATTCATTATCTTCCGGTTCCCAACATGCGGAGTATATTGACTGAATATTTATTCAGTCTCACCCATAGCATATCTAAGTTACTAAGGATTGCCTGAAAAACAGAATCTACCCGAGACAGATTTAGAAAAAGCGCACAGTCATGTGGAACTTTAATTCAAGCGCACAGTCATTCTTTGGAATTAAATTCACATTTCACACAATTCTCTAATCTACTATACTTATCTCGAAGTATATCAATGTCACCGCTCATAACCTCCACCAGTCGCCTCAATCAAGGTAAACCACCTATTTAATTAAGTTAGAGTGAAAGACAAATGAACCTCAATAAAATAAAGTGCCAACATTTATTCCTGGTTCAGGACTAAATGTTTTTAGCTAAAACATTAAATGCATATTCTGTACTTTCAAAGTACTCATTTAATATTTTCTCAAAGCAACCAATGGCACTTCATTATTACTCTAAATTAACAAATTTGCAAATAATAAACATCACATTTATTCGATAAATAAATAATTATTTATTTACAATTCAGTCAAATATACTTTATTGGGCACATATCCCAACATTTAGCAACATATATTTTGTCACGAACGGAATTTTAACAATAGCGAAAGCCTTTAACGATTAAAAATTAATACAAATATAGTTTAAAATATCGAGGCGCTTTTGCTGCGCACTCTGATAATTAAATATTTTGTAGGCTACCCATAACGAAACCTCGGCCGCACACAGTGAAGCCTCAATCACGTACATGTATCTTCTCAACTTTTGGGACGATCCGGCCACAAAGCTTTTTAATTTAATACCTACCCAGTGAATAACGTGTATTGGCTCACGCAAAACAATATAAAAGAGGGAACTTTTATATACAAAGAAGGTCATTTACAAAGATACAAAGATATAAAACTCGGACACATCACTAGTTTAGCCTTTACCCGTAAGCCATAAGATTCAATAACAATTCAGAATAACAAAAACCACATAGTAAGGCCATAATACCATAAAGCAATTCAGATAGTAGAGCAGAACGGGTATATAGCATCACTAGCGATGGCCAAGAGCAAAGAACAATTATTTATCCAAAGTAATGGTGCACAGTCAATCATCAAAAGCTAAATACAATTAAAGAAAGGTATAAGTTCCAAAAGAGATATCTAAGATACAAAGAGAAGACGAGAGCCAAGGGATGAAAGAGATAGAACTAATACGCGTATTACTCACTAGCAATTTAATGAAAGCATGTTTTCAAAGAGAGAGAGGGTCAATACACGTGTTACTCACCTCAAATATTCCTTGAATAATTTCAAGTGGAAAATGCCTTTCAAGCCTTAAAATTCCTCTATTAAAGCTATTCATTGGGTTACAATCGTTCTATATATGGTAAGCACCTTTTTTTCTAGAGACAACTAGGTATTTTAGTGAGTTTTTGGCGTTATTCTTTATCCTACCATAGTGGTGGACGAATTTGGGTGTAAGGAAGGAGAGGTTTGGGGTGTTGGCAATGCTTGGGAAACTTTGGGGACTAATAACCCTTTTTATAATAGTTGAAAATTAGCTAGTTTTAATAAAATTTGAGTTCCGCCAATGACGTTGCGACACGTGGTACAATCTGAAGCTGTACACCTTGCGAGGCTGTGTGGCAAAATGAGGTTCACTCGTTTATTGCTGGAGATATCCTTGTACTTTGTGGTGTCTTGTGATCAAGTCACCTCACTTTGATTGAGGTTGATTAAGGATCAAAATCCTTCTTTGGCTTCAATTGAGTAAACATCTTGAAATCTTCTAGTGCAACGAAAGCAATTATTCCATCATCGTCAAATGTAGCTTGAATTTCGCAGGATGTTACAATTTATCCCTCTTAAATAAATTTCGTCCTCAAAATTTGCTGAGCGATGTGATGATAATTATTATCATTTTTAAAAGCATAATACGCAACCGGATCAATTGCTTCCTCACCATATGTAGTGCCAAAGTATCATATCTAATCCAAATATACGATAAATTCACAAAGACTGAGTTGACCAATTATTCAAAGTTTCAATTTCATAATTTATGTAGATTTTAATCATAATAGGTTGGAGTACAATCAACAAAGTTTGATTTGGGTGAAAATGGCCAAAAGACAATCTTTCCAATCGACATAAGGGTTAATCACGAGGAAGAAATAGATTTCAAGGCTTAACGTTGCATAAAATAAACATTTGGATCGATTTAGACAAATTCAGAAATCTCAGTGACCTGACTGCAAGTGGCACACCGCCATAGGCTGGGTACGACCGCACCCTTGAGCCGGGGCGCCCGCACCGGTCTTTTTGCCTGGTGCAGATTGCACTGTGCGGGCGCACGATTTCCTCCTTGCGGCCGCACAGAGCAAACTTTTTTTCATGTATGTATCCAGATTCCAAAACTTTTTCAAATATAAATAGGAGTCATTTGGTACCTTTTAAAGTTAGGTATTTTGAAACAAATTGAAAACTATTGTTTTTCCTTTCCATTTTCCTTGTTTTCATTGATAAACTTTTAGAAGCCAAATGTATAATATTACTAAGGTCAAATTTAACTTATCATCAATTAACATTACTGATTTCAATACCTATTGGTACGCGGATTCGTCCAAATAGGAGCGATAATTAAATAGGTACACAGAAGCATTTAACGATTAAAAATTGATACAAATACAGTTCAAAATATCGAGGCGCTTTCGCTGCGCACTCTGATAATTAAATATTTTGTAGGCTACCCACAACGAAACCTCGGCCACACACACTGAAGCCTCGGTCACATACATGTATCTTCTCTACCTTTGGGACGATCCAACCACAAAGCTTTTTAATCCAATACCTACAAGATTATAGAATAAGGAGAATGAGTACAAAAGTACCCAGTGAATAACAACATGTATTGGCCAACTCAAAACGATAAAAAATAGGGAACTTTTATATACAAATAAGGTCATTTACAAAGATACAAAGATATGAAGCTCGGACATATCACTAGTTTAGCCTTTACCCATAAGTCATACGATTCAATAACAATTCAGAATGGTCAAGACCACATAGCAAGACCATAATACCATAAAGCAATTCAGATAGCAGAGCAAAACGGGTATATAGCATCACTAGCGATGGCCAAGAGCAAAGAACAATTATTTATCCAAAGTAATGGTGCACCATCAATCATCAAAAGCCAAATACAATTAAAGAAAGACACAAGTTTCAAAAGAGAGAGATCCAAGATACAAAGAGAAGAAGATAGCCAAGGGATGAAAGAGATAAAACTAATACGCGTGTTACTCACTAGCAATTTAAGGAAAGCATGTTTTCAAAGAAAGAGAGAGAGTCAATACACGTGTTATTCACCTCAAATATTCTTTGAATAATTCCAAGTGGAAAATGCCTTTCAAGCCTTAAAATTCCTCTATTAAAGCTATTCATTAGGTTACAATCGTTCTATATATGATAAGGATCTTTTTTCTAGAGACAACTAAGTATTTTAATGAGTTTTTAGGGTTATTTTTTATCCTACCATAGAGGTAGATGAATTTAGGTGTAAGGGAGGAGAGATTGGGGTGTTGGCAATGCTTGGGAAACTTTGGGGACTAATAACCCTTTTTATAATAGTTGAAAATTAGTTAGTTTTAATAAAATTTGAGTTCCGCCAATGACGTTGTGACACGTGGCACAATCTGAAGCTGTACACCTTGCGAGGCTGTGTGGAAAAATGATGTTCACTCGTTTATTGCTAGAGATATCCTTGTATTTTGTGGTGTCTTGTGATTAAGTCACCTCACTTTGATTGAGGTTGATTAAGGATCAAAATCCTTATTTGGCTTCAATTGAGTAAACATCTTGAAATCTTCTAGTGCAACGGAAGCAATTATTCAATCATCGTCAAATGTAGCTTGAATTTCACGGGATGTTACATATTTGGATAATTGTGATTTGAAAAATTTTTAGATTCAAATAATTAGTATTCATAAATGTTGCTTGGCTACGAAAGGGGTTAAATTTAACAATTATTAACTAGATTTTTTCACTTGTGCGTCACACGAGTAGAGTTATAATGTACATTTATATCAAAATTGACGTGTGAGTGTAGATATTATGTCATAAATAAAGTGCAATATACCAGTTGTATTGTATAAAATTATGAATTGATATGAGAATTACAATTCACCATGGGATATTTGTAGTAAAATGTCTGAGTTCAAATGTCTGGTCTCCTCCAAACACATTTTGCTAGTTCACACGTCCAACCTATATAAAGTTGTCATAATCAGCAGTCAAATAATTAGATATGACAATTTGACCCATCAACCTATTAAACCCGTAGAGACCTGTCCTAATAAGATTGACCTGTCACGCCTAATTAAGGAAACATTGTCTACCCCGCTGTAGGTTCAGGGCGGGTGTGGGTCAGGTTGGACCCGCCCTACAGACCCGTGACCCACCAAACATTTCTTTTTTTATTTTTAGTAAATTTAATTCTAAAAATGTATAGAAATTATTAGAGATGACAATTTAACCGATTGACCCATAAATCTATGGCAATTTATTTTTTTATTATATTATTTTTTTGAAAGGATTTTTCTATTTAATTGTAAGATCTTGTTATTATATTAGTTAATGTTGAGAACTTTAAAATTCTAAATAAAGGTTTTTTTTTATTTTACGTTCATCAATTAGTAATACATTACACATAACATTAATTGAAAGAGGAAAATACTCATGAGTTTTTCCGTGAGTCATGGTAGTGTCATATCCCGCCCCATCACCCGACCTGTCTTGACTCGCCCTATGAATTTGTGTGTTTGAGGCGGGTCTGGATGACTTCAAGACTCGTGGGGCGGGTCCAGGACATGGCAAACCCGCACCATTAACATCCCTACAAATAATTATATCACAGTCAACTATTAGAACCATGAGTTTAACCTCTTACTTGTGCATTGTACACAAAGATTGATTTTCAAAAAAGTTCAATAACAATCGGAAGAGCGTCAAATATTGGACAAAGACGTGTTATTGGATTTGCATAATAAAAAAAATAAATATATAGTTTTGATTTAATATTTGACGCGTTAAATTAATATTTTATTAATACTATATTAATAGTTACCCGCTTATGTGCACGATTAATACTTTACTATATTTCACTTTAAAATCATCTAACTTATTTCATATTATTAGTTAACAGTCTAATAATACATATCGGGTATGTACATCGGTAGCGGATAACAAAAAATTATAAAAACTCATAATTATATATAAATGCTAAAAAAAAATAGAAATGATGTGTCTTTAAGTATATGAAAGCATAATAATTCTCGGGAAATGTGCATCTTTAAGGGCAAAGAAGAATTTCATTAATAATATTTTGTAGTTCGTCTTTGAAATAATTGACGAAGCATTAGTTTCGCTTACTCATTATTATGGGAACTAGTTTTATACATGTATGTTGCATAGAAGAGAATAATTAGCAAGAAAAAAATACATGGTAATTGAAAAAATAAATAATCACAATTTTATAAGAAATACTAATAGATAATAAATAGTATATTATATATAAAATAAAATTGTATATAAAATTGATCTATTATTATAAAATAAAATAAAATAATAGCAAAATAAAATTAATGGATAACACTAATAGATTACTATTATTATAAAGTAAAATAAAAGAAGCAGATAAAAGTAGGAGAGTTATTTTGGTTGTAAAACCTGCATATGACAACTATCATACTTTAATGTATATAAGATAAGATTACTATGCTTTTATAAATTAAATAAATAAAATAAAAAAATAAAATCAATTGCGGCACTGTCTGTAGAGGTAGTAATCTGGCTCAAACCATTATGTAACATCAAAATAACCTGGCCCAAATTATTGTGCAGCATCATGATGAGCTCAGCAAAATTATGGGTGCGAAAATTGCAATTGAGAATCAAAATTCAATTGAAAACTCTTGTATTATATATTATATATTATATTATATGATATGATGATATGATGTGATTTCATTAAATTTTCAAAATAAAAACGATCAAAAGGACAATTTTAATTATCAAAAGAAGGCCAAACCGAAAAATATAGTGGAATGAGTGATAACTCAAAATTTTAGTTGATTACAAATCCATGGTAATTATACATTGCAATCTCCAAAGTTACAAATACTAGTAGATCGGAAATACAGATCAACAATAATGAAAGAAAACTAACTAACTCAACCATAAAAATACAATATAAATATTTTTTTCAAAATTTAAAGCAATTTATTCAGCTTTTTGATAACTGATTGTTTTAAATTTTTTGTTATATGCTGCTATATTTAGAGATGTCAACAAGGCGAAGAAATCCAACTCTAACACGGATCTAGCTCAATAATTAGTTCTTAATTTAATATTTCATAAAATTTTAGATAAATTGTAATATGTTTCTTTTTCTATTTGTTAAATTATGTTTATGTATGTTGTCTAATGACATCTAAGCAACTTTCCACACCTTTGATTAAGTATTAGTATGTTTATTAAGTATGTATTTATTAAAAAGATTAGATATTATTAATTAGTGTGTATTAGCAGAAAAGAAAAGTAAAAACCAAGAAACAAACTTGAATAGAAAATTAATAAATTGGGATCACATTCTCGCCCAGACGTTGATTAAATGCGAATTGGGCAAGACAGAGACGAAAATTTCTTAGAGAGATAGCAGATGGAGAATTAGGGTCCCTAGCATGTAGCATGCCTGTTAACATTCATATATTTTTGTATGTTTGATTACTATATTTTATAGTCAACAAGGTTTACAAATTATTATTTACATATTCATTGTTAATACCGTGCATTGCACGAGTGCATAAGTAGTTTTTATTTAAAAACAGAATGTGACCAAAATAATCACATCTACACATTTCATTGGATTCACATGTACTACACCAATTTACATAACTCACTTTCATAAAAATCATTTCTACTTTTAAATAAAAATAGTTTGTGAACAGACTCAAGCATAAAATAAAAACCTAAAATATATGATAATCCACAAAGAACAAGTAGGACAGTAAAAAACAATTCTCACATCCCTCAAAATAAAATATTTTTTTCTACTTTTTTTTTATCAAACATATTAGTCACTGACCATAGAGCATGTCTTTTCTCTACTTTCCCCTGTAGTGTATAAAAAGTGTCTATATATATATACATATGATCTGTTTTTTTTATATATAATCTTATTTGACACTTACATCATCTATTTCACATCCCCCTTTATTTTCTCCTTCATTTACTAGTCATTATTATTATCAAAACGAGTCTTTCTTTCAATCGTTACTCCTCTTTATAGATGGATGTGTCGAGAAATGGTATATTATTAGTTTGATAGCTCATGTGCTATTTTCATCTCAGTTATTCTCAGGAATCAATATTGGTTCCGCCTAAAAAGGCAACAAACCACTTTAGAAAATTTGAATCATCTACAGACTTATAAAGTGCTGGAAAAAAAAAAAGAAGAAGTACGACTATCATGACTTATTTAAAAAAAAAAATTTTAAGATATGAGTGTTGTTATGACACCCAATGATTAGGTGGATGCATGTATGCATGCCACAGTTTTTCTATAGAGCTAAATAAAACTATATAATTTAGAGTCAACTACCAATTACAAGCAACTAGATCATAAAACCACATATCATTTCATAAAATCATTTGTAATTCCATACATATATCGACTCATGATTGACAGTCGAGCTACCTTGTGAAGTCTTATTTAGCCGCATATAAAATGAGATGCATGCCACGTGCAATTAAAAATTTCACATGGTGTGTATACATGTACCCACTTGAGTTTGTGTGTGCCATAACATCACTAATGTTGGGAGTTGGAAAAATTTTGCATGACTCATAAATGAATATCCCAATTCATAGTTACATATCCAAGTCTTGAAATTTCCAGTTTCGTGAAATTGAACCTAAATATAATAGGAGAAATGGTATTTTTTGAACTTTTTTTTCATGAAAAATAAAAATTAATAGGGGTGTGAAAATTATTCTTCATAAAATAAAAATATTATCATTGTTGTTATTATTGTTGTTATTACTCCCCACCCTAAAGCACACTTGAGAGAGGAGCCCAATAGTGAACATGAACTTTTTTAAGGAAGTAAAAAATATCTATTATGGTTCTATTCATAAGTTATGGGTCCGACTCAAAGAGAAATTCTAGACAACGTTTATTATTTAGAAATTTTTCATCTTTTCAGTGAATGATAACAGCAAATCCGCGCTTCCTTTCAGCATTAGAATCCATAGCCAAAAGTTCCATTGGATAAGCCCCCAGTTTTTGTTCTAGACTTACCAGCAAATCAACAGTTATGCGGAGAAAAATTGTTAAACAAGCAACCATTAGAACTGATACGAAGTTTTGTTCAAATACCTAATCATTTTCCGGCACCTGCAGCTTTCTTGGCTTCTCCCAAGATTCGAGTTTTCCTAAGAAATTGACGTTTAGACCCGCTTTTCGAGCTTAATTCTCCCTCACTGTCTCTTCGGAAATTTGGAGAAATATTTAGCACAGACGAATTCTAGAGCAGGCCCATTTTGAGCAGTGTAAGGAGAGAAAATCGAATCTAATTAAAGAAAGTGCCATTTTAAAGTTTTACCAACAGTTTGCTTGTGTAATATTTTCTGAGTTCTTATGTAAGGAATTGCAAAAGAAGTTTTTTTCCCCAACAAAGATGTGGATTAGAAAGGACTGATCGATGAAATATCAACTTAAGACTGAACTTTGATATACCCTAGAATGGTATATTTTTGTTACGACGAGACATCGTGGCAGCCGTTGATCATTTAATTGAATTGTTCATTTGAAAAATAAACGTATTTGTCTTGTAGCAGATTTTTTACATGATCAATTCGCCCCGGTTCGCTTAGAAAATACGGTTCGAGGAAATATACATGGACCAATTCGCAATAAATTGACACCAACTCTTCAGAATTTAGTAAGTTCAACTCCATTAACAACCACTTATAAATCATTTTTTTATTTATTTTACACTCCTTATCTCATTTTATGATAAACTAGTTTTTCACCTGTGCGATACACGAAAAGAATAATTTAAAATAATCTAACTTATTATAATGATTTGAGAAATTAGATGTCCACACATGTTAAAAAAAAGTTGAAAAAGTTGATATTATATATTTGTTTAAAAAGAAGATTACGTAGATAGATAGTTCCTTCTTTTGAAACTAATAGCTCGGTTTAGATGTGACAATGTGATATCTACATCTTGTTGGGAATCAAATTTGCAAACTAATAGTTCGGTTTAGCTTTGAGTAATAATAACACCATTTAAAAATAACCAAACTCTTTCAAGTTAAAATTTTTAATTATTAATATTTATATTTTATTTTTTTTGTAAGCATAATTATATTTTATTTTAATTTTTCTGTATGATATAAATAACCAATTTATAAAAATCAACAATTTTTTTTAACTTTTTTTTTATGTGCATCATACCTATGTAGTATGATATCTTATTCAACTTTCAAAATATTAAATAAATCCTCTCTTGATTGTTGGATTTTCATGAAAATGAAAGGAAGATTTAAAAAAATGAATATAAGATAATTGAAGATATAATTATAAAGATAAGATAGAATTATGAATATGAGATAACTCAAAATTTTTGAAAATAATTCAAATAGAAAATTTTAAAAAATGGATATATATAGAAAGCATTTACCACACCGATTACCACATTTGAAAATAAAAATACTAAATTATCCTTACTTCAAGGAAAAACGGCAGGAAAACTACGGTCAAATTGTACCACAACTCCTTTCATTTAATTAATATATAGATATTCATTTGGAAACAACTCCATAGCCCATTTTTTGGAATACACATATTTAAAAGGGATTTTTACATGTAAGTTGTTACATTTATAATAAACTAGATTTCCACCTGTGCGTTGCATGGGTAGAGTTCTAAAGAAATTTCATACATAAAATATGATATAATGATGTTTGTCAAGCTTAATGTCATAAAGAAACTGAAATACACAAACTACATAGAATTAATATGCATTCTATATGTGCAAGTAGCATGCAATCAATTCTTTATTTTATTGACATAATTTTAAATTCTTGCTATCAGTCCATCGATATCTCGATGAACTAATAATTTTTTATTAATTCTTATTTTTTATTTCCTTTAAAGACAATAAAACATGATAATATAATTTTATATTTAGTTTCACACCTGTGCATTTACAGAAATACCATATATGCTTCACACCCGTGCATTTTATAGACATATTATAGTGACAAAGTAAATATAATAGAGTAGAAGAATATAAAATCATGAAATTATATAATCGAACAAAGTAAAATTGAAATTCATTAGACAAATATAATATATATCTAACCAAAATGTAATATGTATATAGAATTTCAAAATAAAGATATTAAATTAAATGATTAAAATGAAAAATATACTAAGAAAGAAAAATATAATAATATTGAAATCTTGATTGATATATCTGACCAAAATGTAACATGTAGATAGAGTTTTAAAATAAAAATATTAAATTAAATGGTTAAAAGGAAAAGTATAGTAATTGAACCAATAATTTTTTTATTAATTATTATTTTTTATTTCCTTTAAAGACAATAAAATCTGATAGTATAATATATATTACTTTCACACTCATACGTTTCACGGACATACTATGCTTCACACCAGTGCGTTTCACGGACATATTATGCTGACAAAATAAAATACAATGAAGTAGGATAATATAAAATGATGAAATTACACATTCAAAATTAGTGGTGCTAAATAGCATTACTCAAAATTAAAATCCATTATACAAATATGAGATATATCTAACGAAAATGTAATATATAGATAGAGTCCCAAAATAAAAGTATTAAATTAAATAATTAAAAGGAAAAGTATAATAATAAGGAAAAATAATATTAAACTCATGATTGATATATTATCTATTTTTATATAATTTAAAGTCATTAGGCAAGTGTGAGATATATCTAATCAAAATGTAATAATGTAGATAAAGTTTTAAAATATAAATATTAAATTAAATGATTAAAAAGAAAAACATAACAATAAAAAAATATAATAAATGAACTAATAATTTTTTTATTAATTCTTATTTTTTATTTCCTTTAAAGATAATAAAACCAGATAGTATAATCTATATTAGTTTCACACCCATAAATTTACAGACCACTATATTTAACACTCGTGCGTTTGATGGACATATTATACTGATAAAGTAAAATATAATATATTAGGAGAATATAAAATCATAAAATTATACAATCGGACATAGTAAAATTGATTAAAATGTAATATGTAGTTAGGTTTCTAAAATAAAAATATTAAATTAATATATAGATAGAGTCTCAAAATAAAAATATTAAATGAAATACGTAGATAGAGTTCTGAAATAAAAATATTAAATTAATATGTAGATAGAGTTCCAAAATAGATATATTAAATTAATTAATTAAAAGAAAAAGTATAACAATAAAGAAAAATATACTAATAATAATAAAATAATGACATCATCAATTGGTTTTTTAAAGGAGATAGACAATAAACGAGAAAATCATTTTTAATTAAGCCCGCAATCAAATTGAGCCAGAAAAACTGTTGATTAATATATATATATATATATATATTGAAAAAATACTCTCAATTATAACTATTTTGGTCTTGGAAGTAGTTCTTGGAAATAAATTGTAAAAATACTTATTACACTCTTAATTGTAATTTATTACATTGGTTGTATTCTTTCAAATAAAATGACCTAACATTTGTCAATTAAAAATTAAAATAAGTATTTTTCAAATTACGAGGATCAATAAGTGTGTACGGGCTAATTTCCACTATTCAAAAAAGGTTCATGGCCTGCTAAGAAATATGGAAAAAAGTAGTCTAATTGCATCATCAAAGATGTTACCCATTAGAAAAATTCTTTGCCACATCAATAGTGACCGATGTGCTAAATTTTCAAAAATTTGGAATATCTTTAAAAAAAATAAAAAATTTTAGAAGTTAAGAGACTCAGTTGCCAACTGCCACTTTCCATCTCGAAACTCTCAGACTTATTCTCCCTTATGAGCAATCTTCTCATTATCTCTTTGTAATAAATTGTTATATGGTGTCTCCTCTACGGTATTATTTTGAGGAGATGATGATAGTCACATAACTATAGGGTTCTTTACAAAAATAAAGAATGACAAACGACTAAAAAGAAAATTCCAAATAGAAAAAATTGATTGATCCCTAAATAAAAAACAAAAAAAAAAAAACAAAAGAAAGAAAGAAAGAAATGATTGATCCCTTCGACCCAAAAAAAAAAAAAGGAGAAAGAGAGAAAAAAAAGGAAAAAGAGAGAAAAAAAAAAAGAAAAAAAATGGATATGATTGAACTATGAGCATCACGGGCTACTTGCTCCCGAGGAAAAGCGCGAAAACAACTGGACCAGACAAATCATTCCAGCCGTTAGACAGTCTAATCCAAACAGTCTTTGCCCAACCATATTATTCTTGGAACTATCCATTCCCTTTCTCTTCCAAAAAGTGCACTCCATTTCTTACCTTTGTCACGCCAAATAGGCAAATACCCCATGCATTCAACAAACTCCACCCACTCACGCCGCCACGTGTCCCACATATCCCCCGCATCATAATTGAAAACGCATCTCTTGAACAGCGACTTTAGTAATAATGCACGGAATTCCGATAACCCCCGCGGTGATTTTAATTTTAATATTTATTACGCCCCACGTGCCCCTTTCTTTTTCTACGCCGGAAATCCCTCCTCCATTTCCCTTTGAATATTTTCACACACGCCTGCACATAGATTTATACGTTTGTCGCTGTATCTCTACGGTTCCGTAATGAATTGAATCCGAATTTCGTTCAGAATCCCTGATTTCCTGAACCCAAATTTATGTATTTTATATGTATATAAAGGGGAGATTCGATAGTTTGTTGTAGGATAGATGGGGGCGGTGACGTCGTCGATGGCGGCGAAATTTGCTTTCTTTCCTCCTAATCCGCCGTCTTATGGGGTGGTGCCGGTGGAGGGCACGGGGAAACTGAGGATGACTGAGGTGGCGGAGAAGGATAACGTGGATGTTTTGAAAGTGAAGACGAAAAGGGGGACGGAGATCGTTGCGATTTATGTGAAGAATCCAGTGGCCAAGCTGACGATTTTGTACTCCCATGGAAACGCAGCCGACCTAGGTCAGATGTACGACCTTTTCTGTGAGCTCAGCATCCACCTTCGAGTTAACTTGATGGGGTACTTCAAAATTCCTGCACATATATGGAAATTCTAGATGAATGATTTGTTTTTTTGCTAGGTGGATAAAGATTCTATCTTCCTCTGAAAATTGTTTATATATTGAAGCACATAAATATTTCTCAACGCATTGGGGTATGCTGTGTTTTGGATGGTGATAGGATTTGATGGGCGCCAAGTTAAAGGTTCTTTAGATGATTCATATGATACACTTGAGGAATTTGGGAATTAAGCATAGTAGAAGTAGTATTTAAGTTATTTGATTGATTGATGAAAATGACCAATTAATTGTCTTCTCCACGTGATATAGAATCGCTGTGGATGAATTGATTGCGAGAAATTCATTTCCTTATGAGATGCCCGTAGTTTGGCTGATTTTGACTATTAACTTATTTGTCTTTGCTTACTGAAACATGCAAACATCCTTTGCCATTTTGACACTAAAACAATAGCAGAGTAGGGGGGCCAATTGATATCTGCATTCTCACTGCTGACTTACAAATTTTGAATTTCGTTTTTTGCAGGTATGACTACTCAGGGTACGGACGGTCAACTGGCAAGGTATGAGAGATGGACTTGGTGGATTAGTTTTAAGTAATTTTTTCGACATAAATGCTAAATTTTGTAATTATCATTCTTTATAGCCAAGTGAGCAAAACACCTACGTGGACATAGAAGCTGCATATAGATGTCTCCAAGAGACTTATGGGGTGAAAGAAGAAGAAATAATTTTATATGGACAGTCTGTTGGAAGTGGTCCCACTTTGGATTTGGCATCCCATTTATCTAGATTAAGGGCTGTGGTCCTTCACAGTCCAATTCTATCTGGTCTTCGAGTTATGTATCCAGTTAAGCGGACATATTGGTTTGATATTTATAAGGTAAAATAACCTCACTACAATCAGCACAAGCGTGATCTTTAATTTCATATTTATATTTTCGAGCCTAAATTTTAATTTAACTATGTACTACTTCTCTTGTGATACAGAATATTGACAAAATCCCATTGGTTCAATGCCCTGTCTTAGTTATTCATGTGAGTTTTCTCTTTACTTTCTGGAATAATTTACACTTTTGGAGAGTTTGCTAATTATAATGTGTGAAATACAACTGTGCATGTGTATTCTCATCAATACAGTGTTTTTCCATTCCATTCACAATCACAGGCATCCCATATTCACTGGAAATTGCAGAATCTAGTTTAGTTAAGTACATTTGGAGAATGAGATCTGGAGATTTCCTTAAGAGCAGTGCATTTTTCCCCATTTGAACACCAACATCTTGAATGTGATGAGCAAAGCCGCTGTTGGTGGTATGAGCACTGCGAAGGTGGTAAATGAGAATATGAAATTTGTGATTAAAACAAAAAACAGATTTGAAGATTGTTTTTGAGGGTTCTGTGAATGCGAGGGAACTTAATGATTAATTTTTTCTTCCTCTAGTGTTTCTATCGTTTTCCCTATTCTTACTGTAGTACCAGAAGAATTTTCACCCCAGTCTCTGGTCTTGCTCAAGTTTTTATGGGTTTCATTTCTTTTTCTGTTTTTTGGTGTCCTGCCTACCACAAAACAGTTGGTTTCACAAGAACCTTTACTCTATGTGCTCTTGCTGCATGATAGAAACATTGTGCAACACTCTCATAATGAATCAGTCCCTTTTTTCCTTAACCACTGGTTTCTCATGCATTGAGATACTTATCGGGATAACAAGGTGCATTAATCATGTATTCAGACGGTCTTCCCTTTAAAGGGGGTCTATGGTTTTGTAAAAAGTGATTTTTTTTTCCCAGTTTTTTTTTTGGTGGGGGGGGGTGTTAGAAAAGTAGTATCGGGAAATAAATATGAAAGAGTGATTAGTTTAAATGGTTGAGAACAAGTGTTGGAAAAACTTGACTCTTGAAGAATCATTTCCGTACTAGTGATTGGAGGAAAGCTATAGACTATCTGGAGAATGCAGGAGATCATTCCCTCGTCTTTTGACCTACTTGCGATTTTACAGCAATTAACTTCAGATTTCTATTTATAATATAAGAAACTTTTACTTCGTCTTCTTCTTTTTTCTTCTTTTAACATGGTATATATGTGAAAGCTAAAAATGGTAATGTTGATTATTATTGTTGTTATTGTTGCTATGATCAACCTCCTCATTTTTTTTAAATTTTTTTTCTACCCAATAACCAAGTTGGGCCAACCTTTTGACCCACTCCTTAGATAGTACTATAATGTTTCCCTTGAACCTAATTGTAAAGTGTTTAAGCACTAGATTAATTGAAAACCTATTCTTGTCCCATGGAGAATAGCATTCCCATCATTATAAACATGTTATTCTAATTTGTAATAGTGGCATGTCTTGCGAAACTCTCCAATGACAGGCACTGGCAGTGTGATTTTCTAGCTCAAATAATTCTCTGCTGCTATTCATTTGCAGTTCCTAAAGGACCCTTTTACACTAGCTAAATCAATTTCTATATGAAAATTCAGTTCACAAAGTATGAAGTAATTGCACTAAAATGCCAAATCCTGGAATGCAAATGCCTTCCGCGAGAACTAAATTTATCCGCACTTTGAATGTGTTACAGCAGAATCTTCTGGCGAGAGTTGTTCCCTGCTTCCTTATAACTTGCTTTTCGTTTCATTTACAGGGTACTGCAGATGATGTTGTAGATTGCTCGCACGGGAAACAGCTCTGGGAGCTGTGCAAAGAGAAGTATGAGCCCTTATGGGTTAAAGGTGGCAATCATTGTGACCTGGAACTTTACCCTGAATATATTAAGCATTTAAAGAAGTTCATATTGGCTATTGAAAAATCGGCCCATGTGAAAAATGGATCTGCACCATCTGCAAATCAGATGGATAATGCACGAAACAGCACGGATTGCCGACCTAGGGAAAGCACAGATCAGAGAGAGAAGTCTAGATCTAGCACTGATCGAAGAGAAAAGCCTAGAGCAAGTACAGATAGAAGAGAGAAATCCGGAACCAGCATTGACAGGAGAGAAAAATGTAGAAAGAGTGTGGATCATTTTGAAAAAGCAAATAACAGTCTTGAACAGCCTGAGAAAGCAAGGAACAGTATTGATCGGTTGGGCTCACATTAAATGTCTAATAAATTTTTCACTTGCATATGTTCTTTTTACTTAGATGGTTTCATCATGCAATCGGTTATATGGAACAACCTTTTGTTAACTGTTGAAATTTTGTGGTGGCAGCTTTGGAGATATGATGAGATCGGCTGTGTTGTGCAACATAGACTGTTTCAAGCCTGTGGGAGCGAAGGTCTGAGGATGGATTGGAGGTATCCTCATGGCTAGTTTTCGTTTTTCCTTCTCTCTTTGTCATGCCTTGTTTCCAGTTAAAACTTATACTGCTCTTGCTTTACCTCCTGCACGCGTAGCCTTGCATTCATGCAAAACACGTATTAACCAAGTGATGGTTTCTTGTTTACAGTTTTGTTGAAGGCATTTTTACATCCCGGTTCCTGGATGCCACATTTCCAACCAAGAGATGTGCTGAAACAATAAACTACAGTTTTCTCCGAGAAGGATAGAAAATTTAATTATGAATTTAGCTTTGGTCCATAACTCCATGGCATCCAAAGCTCAGCTTGCAGAATCTCATCTGACCGCTCTTTTTGCACAACACGAGCAATTGGTTACGGTTGTTGCTAGAACATGTTTCCAAACCTTATAGGCAAATCTTTATTCATCATATATTCTTTTGAGATTCTCAAATTTGTCAAAAGGATCCGGGTTGGAATACAAGATTTAGGTTTCATGTAACATTAGTTTTAGAGCAGTTTTTGTTTATGGAAGGTCAACTAATAAGGCGGAGCCACATGGGGTCCTATCGGGTCCCTGGACCCCATTGAATTTTTTTTTTTTTTTTTTGGGGTAGGGGGTTAGATATTAAGTATCTTAATGCATGGTTTGTTTGAGTTAAAAAGGTTTAGATTGTTAAGTGACATGCATTAGTTTAGATTGAAATTTTGAGTCACAAAAACTAGTTATCAATGTTATTAGGAAATTTGTTGCTTGAAATGATTTTATGAAGTAATTTTATGAAGTTATGTGTGGTAAATATGCATATATTTTATGAAAATGATAGTGTTTTCACTGCAGGAAATTTGAAAGTGAATAAAATGCAATATGTATATTTTTTATTTATTCATATTTTATTCATGAAAAGAATTATATTCAAGTTGTACCCCTGCTAAATAATTATCTGGGCTACGCTACTGTCTAATATTTTTTATTCATCATCAATCGGTGTCATTCCTTGCATTATGTTTATAACATGGTCTATCCACTGATAGCAGCATTTGCCACGTGACAAGTGAACCTCATGGTACTGTGAATTCTCTGCAATAGAATAATAACATTCCTTAAAACAAGAATAAAACTACGAATGACAGAAAAAAGCGGGCTCGAGCAATATTATAGAATATAAACCTATCTATTTCAATAGGTTTGAGGCTAGAACCTGTAGGAATGGTAACGGGAGAGGTTCGGGGCGGATACGAGAAAAATATCCGTTACCCGATAAGTTTAGAAAATCCTAAAAAAATTAAAAAAAAAATTGGAAGCTATGTAAAAAAATCATTCAAATGATATCAATTTTAGCAAAAAAATGAACTCTCTTAATAGCTAATAAAATTATATAAAATGAAACAAAAATACATTTCTCAATGTTAAATCTTAAAATTCTGATATAATAAGAACTTATTAACGGGAGAAGTTTGTATTTATTTTATATATTCAAAATTCTGATATAATCTGTTTCAAAAGAAAAATTCTGATATAATAAGAATTTATAAAAATATATGAAAAGTTGTCACATAAAAAGGAGTTAGTGTAATGGTTAGACTCTTGGTGTTTAACTTAGGAATCAGAGTTTGATTATTCTCTTGTTAAATTTTTTTAAATTAAAAAAAAAAAAGGAAAACCGCTTCGTTAAGCAATTAGGGTGCAAATATGCTCCCCGTCCTCTCCCATTAGTTATCGGGACGGGTAATCTGGGCGGGTACTCACCGGTAACGGGTTTCAGGGTGTAAATTGTCATTCAAACAGAATCTTCGATTTTGGTTCAGTTCGAATTTGAAAATGTTTGATTTTGGTTCGGTTCTAATTTGGAAAGGTTCAATTTTTGTTAAAATGCCTTATTCTAGTTCCAGAGACAAACCACCAAAGTGCGGGGTAAAAGAAATTGAAAAATCTTGAGGTATCACTAGTTGTCTAGATAATACATACCACACTAATTTATGAAATCTTTTTTTCTTTTTTTTAACAGTACAAGGTTAGAATTGTGGAGAATCAAGAGATCAGTCTAGTGATTAAAAAGTTTGACCCTTACCGTGAGTTTTCATATTCGAATTCTATGTGCCCTCGAGTCCACTCTCCTTTAAAAAAAAAAAAGGGGGGTGGGGGCTGGGGGCTGGAAGTGGAGGGGTGAATTGGTGCTCCAAAGAAATTTGAGGATCTAATTGATCGCACTTTATACATTGAGGATCAACTTTATAATAAGTCGTAATTCAGGACTAATCATGCAATATTTCTCAGTGAAGGGAAGCGAAAAAAATCCTAGAAAGTGGGGAAACTGGGGACGAGGTTTAGAAGGGGTTTTAAAGTCGGCCTTTCAGTTATTTCAGTACCAGATCAAACTCCGTCTTCAGCTGAAGATCGATGATTTCATGAAGCATTGCTATTCCCTGAAGCAATCACTTGCTTACTAATTATCAAACTCTAACCAGTTCATTTCCGTTAATTTTCGTGTTGTTACTACTATAACTATTCTCGATACAATTTGATGTCCAACAGCATATCCGCGCTTCCTTTCAGCATTAGAATTCATCAGCCAAAAGTTCCACAGGATAAGCCCGCAGTTTTTTTTCTAGACTTACCAAACAATTCGACAGTTATGTGGAGAACAGTTGTTAAACAAGCAACCATTAGAACTCATACGAAGCTTTGTTTAAATCCCCAATTATTTTGCCGCACCTGCAGCTTTCTTGGCTTCTCCCAAGATTCAAGTTTTCCTGAGAAATTGAAGTTTAGACCCCCGTTTGAGCTTAATTCTAGTGCCAGTATTTGTTATCCCGAACTGGGTCTTCGAAAAATTGGAGAAATATTTAGCCGAGACGAATTCTTGAGCAGGCCTGTTTTTAGCGGTGTAAGGAGTCAAGTGAATACTTCCGGTTTGTGCCCGAAAAGTTATGCTTCTGTAGCCGAGGCTGTGGCAGCATCATCTACGGATGCGGATGAAGATTATAACAATGTTAATGTTTCTGTGGCTGATGAGGTACAAGAGTTGTTAACAGAGGTGAGAAAAGAGGAGAGGAGACAGTATCGTGCGCACTGGAGATTCCAGAGGACGGTTCGTGGATTGGGGAAATCAAAGTACCAAGCCCTTAGACGGAGGCAGGTTAAGGTAGGGACTGAAGCATGGAAGCAAGCTGCTAAAGAATATAAGGAGCTTCTGATTGATATGTGTGAGCAAAACTTGGCTCCCAATTTGCCGTATATGAAGTCTTTATTTTTGGGATGGTTTGAGCCATTGGGGGATAAGATTGCCGCAGAGCAAGAGTTGATTCGGAAAGGAAAGAGCAAGGCGGCCTATGCCAAGTACTTTGATCTGTTGCCAGCTGATATGATGTCTGTTATTACAATGCACAAACTAATGGGATTGTTGATGACTGGAGGTGAGCATGGGTCCGCAAAGGTAGTACAAGCTGCTTGCATGATAGGTGATGCAATTGAGCAGGAGGTTGGTGAGGTTTTCTTTTTTTTGCATACCCAACTACATATATCTGGAAGTCATAGTTGGATAACTTCTTGATTTAGTTATAATTTGCCGAGTTTTAGTGGTGTGAACTCTGTATTTATTTGTGTCTCAAAAAATGAATTATGAGTAGCCACTGGTAGCATTTTATGTGGTTTCCATAGTGTCAACAGGCAAGGTTGGGTTCTGTGTATGGTTGCCTATTTTGAAGAGAGCATACCATTTGAAATTCAAGAAATTACAGCAATCAAAGGAAATCAAAGAAGTCTAATACAAATGTTAGATATGGTTGCCAGTAATCTTAAAAGACTTGAATTTTATTCGTGACTTGTTTCTGGTACTTTTGATTCATCAAAGGACAAACTGAAGTAGTTAGGAATTTGATACCGTTAAATGAAGGATGAATCAGCTTTGCTATTACAGAGATCTTTACATTGATAAGAAAGTATGTGGCAAATGCCCCAAGCGAGTTTGTTTCTACAACATGCCTAGAATAGTTGCATTCGGTAAGTTGGTAAAGCAAGCTTGATTTAAACAATGGGGCAATTTGCCTATTCTAGAATAACGGGATAGTGTGACTTCTGTAAGATTTTGGGGCTTGGGACCTGGGGTCATGGGGCTGTTATGTCTTTACTCATTCAGAAACGTCTAGTTTGCTGGTTATTTCCAATCAATCATGCCTTTTTTAGTACAATCAGAAGTGGATAGCATGCCATTGTCATTTTAATCGTTTGTCATGATTAGGTTAGAATTCAAAAGTTTTTGAAAAGGACAGAGAGGAAAAAAGTTAAAGAGGCAAAACATGACGGAGATGGATCTGATAAAAGTGTCCAAGACCAGGAGAAGTTACGAAATACAGTTAATAATTTGATGAAAAAACAAAAGATTCGAGCAGTAAGGCATCTGGTTAAAGGACAGGATGATTCAAAACCATGGGGCACTGATGCTAAAGCAAAGGTCGGATCAAACTCTTCTTGTCAGTTGCAATGGGTTTGAAGTTTTTTTAAAAATCTAAATGTGCCTTTTAACTCTCAGGTTGGCAGCCGGCTAATTGATTTGCTGCTTCAAACGGCTTTTATACAGCCTTCGGTGGATCAGTTATCAGATGCTCCACCTGATGTTCGACCTGCATTTACGCACGCGTGTATTACTGTCAAGAAAGAAACGAAGTAAGCAAATGAATTCTTCTGTCTGATAAACAAGTTTTCTTTCTATGCTAAATAGTAGTCATTTTGTTTCTTTTCAGTAACTTCACCAGAAGATATGGTGTTATCCAATGTGATCCACTTATTATTAAAGGCCTTGAAAGAACTGTAAGTTTAAGTATTATTTATATTTCTTTTTTGGAGGTAATAATCAGAGTCCGTTTGAGATAGTGGGATTATTAAGTAATAAGGAGACGAGGAAATTTACTTTTATGTTCATTTATTTTCTTAGGTCTGAGAGAAAATATATAACTGCAGAATCCTTTGAGGAGCTTTTCATTGTATAACTTAAAGTCAATAGACTACCTATCCTTGCGTTCCTACATCTTATCATCCTACCTGAAAATTAAGCTCTAAAAGTTTATAGTTTGTTTACAGGTCAGGCACATGGTCATCCCTTATATGCCAATGTTGGTGCCCCCAGTTAAGTGGACCGGGTATGTTAAATGGGAGTTTCAACTTTGTAATATTATCTTTCTCATTTGCATATTTTATATCTCAAAAGTAAAATTTGGTTCAAGATCATTGTTATCATTTGACTTCCATTGCTACAAGATAGGGCTAATCTCCTTTCCTGGGAGGAAGAATGCACCCAACAGCTATGTTGCAGTGTGAACTGTAGGACAATGCAGTCTGCTGAACTATAGGATGTTATTTTGTGAGGAATTTGCAAATGGAAAAAAATTATGGTGTTGAATGAATACTCTCAATAACTTCTGCTAAAATAGCCCGTTTTGATAGTAAAGTGGCAATATTGCCAGAACCAATGATGGCATCCAAGTGGGATTTCCCTTGATTAAGGATTGGGATCCTTACAATCCCTTTATAATACTCAAATAAAGAAATGGCAACTATATCCTTCTCTTTTTACTCAAATTTTACCGTGGTTAACCAACACCCAAGCCGTAACCTGAAAATTTACAATGGTTAATCAACACCTAAACCTTCCAAACCCATATTGGTGGTGGTGGCAATGGTGTCTTTTAGGGTTTGATTTGGGTGGGATGGGGAGGACGATGGTAGAAGCAATGTAGAAATCGTAAATTCTTGAAGAATGAAGGGCAAAAATGTCAAAATGGACTTCTTCGTTCAAGTTTCCAAGATATGCTATTTTGCAAGTGACATATTAAAATGTGACCTTTTTACAATTTCCTTTTGTCCTGTTTGCCGGATTATATTAGTTATGAGTTGAACCACAAAATTGTTGATGATCCCTGCTAGTTTCCCCTATGAAATATTCTAATATGACATTTTTCATGAAATGCATCAGGAGGAGCATGAAAAGAATGCACATCTATTTGTAGCTCATATTATTATTTGATCTTAGTGTCTTTCAAGTTTTTTTTACCGCATTTCCAATGTGAGAGGCAAAAGGGAAGGGGGAAAAGTAAAATGGGAAATTGAGGGGGGGCCCAGATGAATAGTGTCTTTCAATTTTTTGTTAGAGCATTTCCAATGTGAGGGGCAAAATGGAAGTGGAAAAAGTAAAAAGGGAAATTGAGGGGGGGGACCCAAATGAGGGACTGGATTTAGCCCTTCATTTGTGTTTTTTCACCCTCAAAAAAGGGTTTTTGGCCCTTACATTGGATGGGGCAGTGGGGGAAAACCCAAATTTGGGGGATTGGAAAATGCTGTTACTTTGATTTTATATATGCATCATATACCAAAAACTTGAAATTTGGACCACTGTATCCACACTAACTTGGTATGCTGTATTAGTTGTAAGTTAGTGAGCATGTCAAAGATATTTGGATAGTTTGATGACTATTCCAGATAAACTGAACATATTATTGCTAAGAAAATGGAAGAATAAGTTGATTATCTACATATTTTATTTTTCCATGGAGCATATTCAAACGAGATTAAAATCTGATGACGTTTGTACACTGTCCGTTCCCAATATGTCTATCCCAACGCAAGATATGTAGATTTTCCAGTATTTCTTATGATCTGTTTACCAGAGGTTACTAGTTCCCAAACACCTCTCTGTAACTTCTTATCTCTGTACTGGATTTTGAAATTTATCTCCTGCTGTTCCTTGGTACTGTACTGTCAGTGCCAAATTTTAAGGTTAAAATTTGTATGGACTTAACATAATGTGTGGGGTTTTGTTGTAGGTATATAGTTTCTCTTATTTTATCGTATAACTAGTGGCTGACTTTTCATGAAACTATAGGAGTAAAAATGTTGGATCTGTACTTTGAATTGTTAAGAGCATAATGGAAAAATGTTAAGCCCTTGTTTATAAGACCTTTTCCAAAATCTCTTTTCTTTAAGCTCATTTTTAACCACATGTTCTTCCAATAATATAATTTTTAACGTTACCTATATCATTACATCATTAACCATGTTTTCTCCGAAAGATGATGATGATGACGACGACGACGATGATGATGATGATAATAATCACTCCTCAGAATAAGTTATCAAAGAAGGGCTAAATTGTAAGAGAATCTCCAAATTTCTCTTCACTTTTAAAGAGTATGTTCCTTATCATACAGTGTATGCCTCATTTTACAGTTTTCAAGAACATTAATAGTTCTTCCATCATAACTTATTTTTTGGTATTTTAACATCCAAATGAAACCTATTGTTTAAAACTTTAATGTGTTATTTAAATAATAAAAAATCGAGTATTGAAACTTGTGCTTTATTGAATGCATTTAATAATAGAGAGTGGTATGGCTATTTAAATTTGGCCACTCAGTTTATCGACAGTGTGTGAGCTCAAGAGGTGAATGTACTTCTGCTTTGTGGTTCTGAACCAAATATCTTCTTTCTTCTGCAGTTATGACAGGGGGGGACATTTATATTTGCCTTCATATGTCATGCGGACACATGGGGCACGACAACAACGCGAAGCAGTTAAGAGGGCCCCGAGGAAACAGTTAGAACCGGTCTTTCAGGTTTGGACTCATTGCCATCTTTGGTTTTAGTTTTCAAGTGTTTGTGTCGTGATTGTAAAATGTGAAGTTCATATTTTCTCATGTCTTGCTCAGGCGTTGGATACACTTGGAAGCACCAAGTGGAGAGTTAATAAGAGAGTAATTGCAGTCATTGACCGAATATGGGCTAGTGGAGGTCGCCTTGGGGACTTGGTTGACCTCAATGATGTGTGTTACTATGCATCTCTTTTAAAAATATTATTGTATTTCATTTTCTTGACCTTGGTTAGGAGCTATGTGTATTCCTTTTCCCGAAATAAGTATTGCAATGTTCTTTTCTTACTTGCAGATTCCTCTGCCAGAGCAGCCAGATACGGAAGATGAAATGTTACTTAAGAAATGGAAATGGAAAGTTAAATCTATCAAGAAAGAGAACCGAGAGAGACATTCACAACGTTGTGACATAGAGCTCAAACTTGCTGTTAGACCCATAATCTTTCCTGAATTGTATTAGTGAATTTACGTTGGCAATAAGATTTTTAAATGGAATCTTTAACTGTTAACAGGTTGCACGGAGAATGAAAGAGGAAGAAGGTTTCTTTTACCCCCATAACCTTGATTTCCGTGGCCGGGCATACCCCATGCATCCACATTTAAACCATCTGGGATCCGATATCTGCAGGGGAATCTTGGAGTTTGCTGAGGGACGACCATTGGGGAAGTCAGGCCTGCAGTGGCTCAAGATACACTTGGCAAATCTATTTGCCAATGGTGTGGACAAATTATCTCACGAGGGTAGAATGACTTTTACTGAAAATCACTTGGATGATATATTTGATTCCGCAGACAGGCCACTTGAAGGAAAACGCTGGTGGTTGAATGCAGAAGATCCATTTCAGTGTTTGGCTGTAAGCATTAATCTTTCTGAAGCCCTGAGAAGGCCATCTCCTGAGACAACAATTTCACATATTCCTGTGCATCAAGTAATTTTTTCTTTAAAAGAATCTCCACTATATATATATATATTTTAAATTTTTAGAGGTAAAAGTTTGTCCTTAGTAGCAATTGCAAGGATGAACACTTTATTATAGTGAAAATGGGGAACATGTAATATTTCCTCCATTTCTGGATGCTAATCAGTATCAAGCCCTTAGCCGAAGTTTTTTACTTGTTGCATGTTCGGTCAGCTTAAAGGGTTCTTTTAAAAAATAGATAAATTATGAATGGTGGAAATTTCAAGGAACCCAAAAAGAATTTAATTTGAACCACAAAAATTTTTGCTACTGTGCTTATAAGCTTGGCCAAACATGCTTTTAGTATTTCTATCCTATTGGTGTTTTATGTGTTGCCAATGTAAATTGACTCTATTCATAATTTTAATATATTGAAGTATCACTTCATAGTACCATTTTACTTTCTAGTGTGGTGGTTAATAAAATTGCAGAAATAATTTGAAAGATTTATAGCATTGATGCATCTCTGTTATTTGGAAGTTCTTAATTGGTTATTCAGAAATTTTTTGAGCATTAGAGTTGACAATCACTTCTTTTCCTTCTTTCTTAATGTTCTAGATTTACTCTAACACTGATTTTCCAGGACGGTTCGTGCAATGGCTTACAGCATTACGCTGCTCTTGGTGGAGATAAGGTGAGATCTATTTCTCTGTTTTGGCAGTGTCCATTTTTTTGGTACCTTTCTCTTGAAGATATTATGCTACAGAAACTGTTTTCAGCCAATCACCAGACTGATATTTAACATCATAATTAGTTTAGAAAATTGAGACTCGTATTGGATGCAAAAATTTCACTAACATAATAAAGATATTTAATTACTCGTTTTAGATATAAAGAACATAATTAGCATCCGTACTTCTTGCCTAATTTCTTTTCTGCGTAAACTTCGTTAGTGTTCATGCATGGTGACCATTACTCAAATGCACATCAGGCATTTTATATATCAAGTTTTTAAGTTAAAGCTGATGAGATGTTGTGTTATTAGGCATCTGGAAGTGCTTAAATCTCTTTAGTACTCACTTCCAATTTTTTCTGAATGTAACCGTCTGCTCTTTTGAATCGTACTTACAGCTGGGAGCAGCAACTGTTAATCTGGTGGCTGGAGAAAAACCTGCAGATGTCTACTCAGGAATAGCTGCCAGGTGATCTGCTTTTCTCCTTGGCACCAAACTTTTTTCCTCACAATTCGTATCTATTTTTCTGAGCAGTATATTGTGGGAGATATATGTCGTAACTATGGAAGATTAAAGATTATATTGGTTTATTTTCTTTATTTGCATGAACTTTCAATGAATATTGTGAAGCCAGGACCCACTGGAGTAACAAGTAGAAAAAGTTGCATTGCTTCTGGCAGGAAACATTTCTATCCAACTCTTGAACCTGGTTTTGGCAAATGAAAAAGAAGTGCACTAATAAACAAGTGATTTTATTGTTGTTGAGGTCAGACCTTGTTTTGTCAAAATGGGAGGTTCTTGGAACAGTTATTCATTTTATCTTGAAAAAGCATTAGTCAATCATCTCTGTTGTTGGTCATTTACAGTTAAATTTGACTGTACTCCAGCTAAACTTTCTTTTTGTTGTGTTCACGTTTTCTGTTTGGTTAATAGATAATCTAGTCTCAAGTGCTTGTTCTGGGAGATCATAATTAGATAGTAAGTGGTGGATGGTTAGTATTTGTAGTTCCTACATGTGGCTAAAAAGTGAAGTTCTACCAGCTTGACCTATTTAACCCCACCTTGTCAAATGATATAAACCATGTATGAGAGACATGTTGGATAATTTAACCGTCATGCTTGGAAGTTCTTCACAAGATGCCTTCTTTTAGTAGAAGATTGAATGAGATTTCTTTATTTGTTGAGATGTAATTATACCGAAAACGAATCTGACCTGGTTACTCAAATCAATAGGCTTGTTAAATTGAACTCTGCCACCATTTTTCCCTCATTGTGCAAAAGAATATTTTTCTAATTGAAGTGGGCTCTTAATAAGAGACTGCGTGCAGAGTTCTTGAGATTATGAAGAGCGATGCTCAGAAGGATCCTGCAGAATTTCCAGATGCCTTGCATGCAAGAGCTTTAATTAGTCAGGTCTGATGCCAGTGCTTAAGTTTGTTGTTATAATTGTAGCGAAAATGAAATTATTATAAATGACCTTGGCCTTTATAATCGGTTATAACATGGAGTTCCTTCCACAAATTGATCCATTATAGCTCGTGTAATTAATCATGTAAAAGTTGATGATTACACATATGTACTACACGCTATGCGATTTTTTTATTAGTTTACATTATATATTGTTTTAATCCCCCTGGGATCTTCATGTTCATCACTGATCATTGGATATATGTCCAAACAATGTTTAGGTAGACAGGAAGTTGGTGAAACAAACAGTCATGACATCTGTGTATGGTGTCACATATGTTGGGGCTCGAGATCAAATAAAGAGAAGATTAAAGGAACGTGGTGCCATTGCAGATGATACAGAGCTTTTCAGTGCAGCTTGTTATGCAGCGAAAGTAAGGCTTAATTTAGTCTAATTAGATTTCAGTATATGAACTGTGTTTAGATGCATAAGCTTCTGATATCACTGAATGCTGTGTTCAAGTTATTATCACGATCAACATCTAACTTCACAAATTCTTAGTGATTGAAATAGTTGAAATATCTGGTGCAGCATGAGATGCCACAATGATTATGAGTTAATTTGCATTGATTTTTCAAGGCTTTAGCGGTGCCTTTCTCCTGAATCCAACTTATTCTGCAAAGACATCTTTGGCACATGCGTTTGTATGTATCTGAAGGGCTAATTTTCATGTTATTAGATCAACTTAAGGTGGTAATATGAATTTTGTTGATGAATCTGATAAATGCCCTAGTAGTGAATATATCATTATCTTGGGTATGATGGTTCGATACTCATACCTGCGTCTGCATTAGTTGGTTTAGAAGTTCTAATGATGCCAAATTTTTTTCTTGTTGGTACTTGATAGACTACCTTAACCGCACTCGGGCAGATGTTTGAAGCTGCACGCAGCATCATGAGTTGGCTTGGAGACTGTGCGAAGGTGTGTATTTTAGGTTCAGTGTGCTTTATCTTGAGATGTTATTGTAATAAAATAATTTCCCATAGATAAAATGAATAGTCATTGGGGTTTGTACTTGATGGCCTACTGGCTTCCGAGGGTAATCTTAGATCTTTCGTGACATGTTTGGCCATTGTTCGATTAGTCGAAGTGGTTTTTTTAAGATTTACTTGAAAACGCGACAAAATGGGATTTATTTGTATCTATGTATGAATCTGAATTTCTTGACCTTGAAACTAGTTGAGCATTACTTTTTCATTGATTCTCATATTTGGGCAGATTATTGCGTCTGAAAACCTGCCAGTTCAGTGGACAACTCCACTTGGACTCCCTGTTGTTCAGCCTTATCGGAAAATAGGAAGACATCTGGTAAGTGTTTTGGTAATTAGATAAATTATAAGTATCATCTAGACCTTTTAGACATTTTATACAGTAAAAAACAATAGCATTTGCATGTCACTGAATTGTGGTCTTCGTTTCACATGCAGGTTAAGACTTCCCTTCAGATTTTGACGCTGCAGCGTGAAACAGAAAAGGTGGCTAGAGAAACTTCTATTATTCTGAGTTCTATTTATTTGCAAACAGATGAACATACTTCTATGCTGTTTCCCAGGATCCTGTATTTGAGGAACACCTCGAGTGTGATCCTCTATCTTAAATAAGTAGAATGAGTTTGGCTTCTACAAAGTAGAGAAAATCAATCTGATGGAGTGGTTATAAATTTTAGGGCACTTTAACCTGTTGAGCTTCATTTAGAATTAACTTAAGAAACCTTTAGCCTAGTAATTTCTAAAAAAGCTCAAGCGTGTTTGGCATAATAAATTTTTTGGTAACAAACTTTTAAGCTTTACAAAGATGACCCCACTGTTTTTAAGTAATCATTCAGGCAATGTTTTACAAAATGGGGTAAATTCACCTTCTTATCCTTAAATTATTTTCACTAATCATACAATGCGCGGGGGTAGGCTTGTGAATTTACCCCATTTTGTAAAAGATTGCCTGAATGATTACCTACAAATGGTATTTTCCTTACAAAGATGATCCATTCTGTCATATTTTATTATTCACAGACTGCTGTGCATTAGATGGGTCTAGGCCGATTATCTGCCTCTCCTGATTTTCATGGCATTTCTCTGTGAAATTTCTAAAGCCATATCCCATATGAAGATTTCCTTTTCTTTATTTGTCGCAGATAATGGTCAAGAGGCACAGAACTGCTTTTCCACCCAATTTTGTTCATTCTCTTGATGGTTCCCATATGATGATGACTGCAGTTGCATGCAGAAAAGGAGGCTTGAATTTTGCAGGTTTGCCACCCATTCCATGTCACATTCCATATGTCAATGTGCTCCAATCCCAATCTCCAACCCACAAATTACCTCATACTGTATATATTGATGACAGGTGTTCATGATTCATATTGGACTCATGCATGTGATGTGGATAAAATGAACAGGATATTGCGAGAGAAGTTCGTTGAACTGTACAAAGCCCCCATTCTAGAAAATGTAAAGTATCCAAACACCTTTCACTTCTTTCTTTTTTAATTGTAAAAGAACTTCAATAGTTGAATAGGAAACTCCACATGGTAAATAATTGACCTTGAGTCCGATTCTTGTTTAAGTAGCATACTTGGTTCTGGGAATTAGAATAACAAGTAGAAACTTTTCAGCCTGACTCTTAATATCCACTTACCCAAAAACCATCCTACACAAGCCCAGAGCTCAAACCTTGTGATCCTTTGAAAATATACCCATTTCCCCAACTAGTGAGGCTGAAAGGTTATGGACATCACTATTTGCATGGAACAACACGACAAAATTTGTGTAAAATGATAACAAGCATTAATTAGTTCCTTATACTTCGTAAAAAGAATGAATTGAAAAATTTTTGCGGAATGTAATTTTGTTGTCTCCCTTTTGGACAGTTGTTGGAGAGTTTTGAAAGGTCCTTTCCTTCATTGTCTTTCCCTCCCCTGCCAGAACGGGGGGACTTTGACCTAAGAGAGGTTTTGGAGTCACCCTATTTCTTCAACTAAATGGACTTGGTCTTTCTTGGCCTAGACGATAAATGACAAATCAATCTGCTTCAACTAAATGGACTTGGTCTTTCTTGGCCTAGACGATAAATGACAAATCAATCTGCTTCACTGGTCTTGCGTGAGTGAAAAAGGGCGAAGCGTTCCATCCTCTGTGATCAAGGTTGTATGTATATAATACTGACCAATCATCCTGTTTATTCATCTTGAAACCTGAGTTTCTTGTACAGTCGGCAAAGAGATTCTGCGAAGGTGCTGCAGAATCCTACCTACCTAGGATTATGAGACACAGAATGCATGATCAATTTCATTTGGAGGTAGCTTGATAATGTCACATTTGTTCTGAAAAGATTTCTAGCTTTGCAGTTACTCGTTGGATAATTGTATGTGAGGTTCTTCTGAACATAACCCATAGGCCACTTAAATGGGAAGGTGGTTCTCGGACCCGCCAAAATGCGCTTTTTCGGTATTTTAAGTGGGGTACATTCTTTTGCTTGTACTGACAAATTTAAAATTGAAATAGAAATTATAAAATAGAAACATTCATAATAATACGGTAGCAGCGATTGAGAAATAGCAGCGGGAGGACCACTCTTGGATTATGTCCTTGTGGTTGTATTGTTAGTTGCATTAGCTAGTTATTATCCCTTAGTAATAATGTGTCTCTTCCTTCTCGAAAAAAATAATGTGTCACTGGCATGCTATTTCTAATTTCCAGGGAGGTCTGGGCTTCTTGTCCCGCTTCCCATGTACTTGTTTTTTATTTTGGTTAGAGCGCTGCTACATATTGTAAGGCGTCCGTACGGGATAGGCCCAGTGCTGTTGAAATTGTTTTTTACAAGAAATCGAATGATAGCGTGTTTTGACTTGTTCTCAATTTAATGGGAACACGTCGACAAGACGTGTATCCCACCGACCTGATAATTAACATGATAAATGTCATACCTGAAGTATCAAATTCTGATGAACTCGTGTTGCATACAACATATATAGCATTCGAATGATATTTATGCTAGAGAAATTGGATTGTTCGTTTACGGTTTCTCCACAATGACCTTCTCTCTTTCCTTTTTTTTTTTTTTTTTGTGGTGGTGGGGGGAGGCGAGGAGCCATGCTACCGAGTATTAACTTTTGTAACGTAAGCAAAACATCTTCCATAGAGCTTTTACCGACTTAAAATTGAGAGAAATCACCTGATGCTTGTAAATAACGCATTTTACTGACTTTAGAGTATAGATTGTTATTTTTCTGAATATATAGAGAAACTAAGCAAAAGGATATGCTACATTCAATTCAACATGGCATGACGAGTTGGTTGGTTGGTTGGTTGGTTGGTTGGGTTTGGGTTGATGATGTCTTGAATGCAAGGTCCAAAGCCACGACAAAAGGCTGATTTCGCAACTATGTGATTTTCGGCCTGTGCTAACTGCTGGCGTCACTTCTTGTGGGAGGAGATGCATCTAACCTGTAATCTTTAGTAACCAAAACGATCATTTAACGAAGTGCGCCCATCACCTGATTGGCCTGCAAAAGGATGTGGAAACAAAAATGAGAATAAATACAAATCATCCACAATTAAGCAGCAAAAAGTAAGATCTGATGATATTTACCTTCAGGCGGCACCCAAGAACTGTAGTCAGCAGGTTCATCGTCAAGAAAAGGTGGTCTCTCAGGGCCCAACACTCTTTTAGGCTTTTTCTGATCCTTCCCGGCTCGACTCTCGAATGATACATCGTCATTGATAGGTTTTGCATGTTTCAATAATAGAGCAACAGCTTCTTCTGCCATTGTCTCAGCGCTTATGGACGTTTCAGAATCTTTAACTTCACTGACATTGGACTTCGCAGCTTGCTTTCTCTTCCTTATTATTAAACCAGGAGCCGCACTTTCAATTTCTGAGTTAACCTGAGCAGGGTCCGGATTTTTCAGAATAGTATTTCTATCTTTGTAGTCAACAAACTGATCGTTCTCATGCATGTCCATTTGTGACTTCCTGAGCTATTTTTTGCTTTTTCCTGTCTTCTACAGCACCAAGCCACTGGGGTTTAGAGACAGTATATTTAGCAGTACCATTGTCTGCTGGATCCGTATCAACAGCTGTTTCACTTTTTGTTGCATCAGTTACTAAGTCCGTCTCTTCTGGCTTCTTGCTAGGTTCTGGTGCTTTATCGGTAACACCCGTTTCTTGACTGGATCTAACCGCAGGACCTTCTACTCTCAACCTTTCATCGTTACTAGATGAAGAGAGCTTGCGTGAATGTGAACCGGGGTTTTTGCTCACAACAGGTTTTGGATCCTGTGACTTTGATACCCTTTCCCTGGCAGCTTCTCCAGTAGGATCGGCGATCTTCAGCAAGTAAAGAATCTTATCCAACTCTGACTGGAGAGTTACCAGTTCCTTCCTAATCTTCTCCCTGTTATCGAAAACTGAAATTAAGAGAGAAAAACCAAACTAATCTGTCAACGATATACTTGGTGGTATGTTACTGCAAACAAAAAAAAAGTCGTCATGCATCACTACACAGAATTGACGAGTTTAGTCCCCGAGAATACAACTCTTTTCATTAATGACAGGTTTGGAAGTCATCAGAAAACAACAAAAAAAAATGAAAGTTCATCCTCCAAAAGGACTAATACCTAGCTGAGATGAAACAGCAGTCATGTATGCATCAAGTGCATCTCCAGCTTCGGCAACCTCATTTGGCTCCAGCATTTTCGCCTCCTCCAAAAGCAATTTTTCCTTCTCTTCCATCTCCTTAACAATGGCATCCTTCTTATCAAGAAGAGAATCAGCAGTTTCTATTGATTGGTTTTCGTCACTTTTACGCTTGAAGGATTTTTGTGTCCGATCATAGAACTTATCATCATCACTGTTTAAGTTAAAAACAAGTATGATATTAATGAATCAATTCCAAAGACATTAAAGTTAAGGCATGAGCTTTGAGTAAATCATAAACCAGTATGATGTGTAATAGAACAAACAAATCTCTTTCTCATGCAAGTAATGCATTTTGCGTCAATATGAATAATAGTATTAAAAAATATATATATCAATAATAGTAGATTCTATATATATATATATATATATATAATTGTAAAAAGGCTGATGTTTATGGATACTCAGATTCTTCTACTTGATATGACTGCTAGTTTAACTCAAATACAATCTTTAAAACATACCTCAAATAGTCATCCTCATCATCTTCTATTGCACCCTTTTTCTTTCCACATGATGTCCTTCCAGCTCTTGCACCTATACTTTCCCGGATACTTTCATTTAAAGTCTCTTCCAAGTTTTCAAGCTCTTCCATGATCTAAGAAAGTTTGAGCACTTAAGTTATCTAAAATAAATGTCTACTTGCTTAAAAAATGTATTCAGAATTTGCAGGTAAGGTAGAAAGGATCGAGATATTGTTTTATACACTTACTATTGAGGGAAATACGCATTTATTTATTTTTATTAAGTATATATATAGAATGAGCAACTCATGTTTTCAAGATGGTGCATAAGTTGGAGGTAACAGAAAATTAAAGGGGCAAAGGTGAAGTTTTGCTCATTCTATGCCTTCTTTTATTGACATCATACCTGCGTTATCCTCTGTTCATTTCGAGCAATCTGAGTTTGTTGTCACTGTGTCAACCCACCTTGAGAAATATCCTTGGCCCGAATAGCATCAATCTCTTTCTTCATATGAGCAATCTACATAAGGAGAATATCATCATTAGTAGCAAGTAGAAATATATTCAACAATTTTTCACTAGAATAGTTACTAAAGCATCAAAGCAATATACAAACAAACAAAAGCATTTTCCAGCGGTCGCCAGTTCAAGAAGTGGGCAGCTTAAAAAATGATCTTCCGATCTTTTCTGAATTTCATCATTTGTAAGTGTATATGTAGAGCCAAAGTCATAAATAAAAGAATATTAAGAAAGTAGAACCATACAACTCATAAAACTTTATTATTACGATTATACAACACAATTATATAACATGGTAGAAAAGAAAGAAGCAGATGATCAGATGCTATTAGCTCATTCTGAATATGCATACGATCTGCACTCACCCTGATATATATACCATGAAATTCTAAACTTCTTGTTTAAAAAGTTGGTTGATACACAAACTGGTTCTCCATGCATTTTAAAATGAATGGTATCCTGCACTGTTTGAATGTTTCAGAACAATTTCAGGCCACCTAGACTGGAAAACCCTCCGCCCAGTATTTTATAAAAGATGGAATGTTTGAAAGGCATCTCCAGCATGATTTGGTGCTACTTTAAGTATATTTGCTATAATAATAATGCAGATGCGGATTACTCATTCTAGTTCGTTGGTGATGATGATAAGGATATAGTGGTTAGCATGGAGTATTGTATTTTCAGTTTAACAAGCTAGGAAAGAAGTGCCAAACATAGTAGTACAGAGGAAGCTGCAAAAGAAGAAAATTGACAAAGTCTTGGCCTTACCAAGACGCTGTGCAGATTCAGGTAATGCAATCCTTAAAAATGCAAGGACCACTATGTAAGGGGCTCTCTGTCCCATTTTATTGCAAAACTGTTTAATGTTCTACGATAATATAACATATGTCCATTGCTTTTCATCTGCAAAATTCAGATGTCCATCACCATACTTCCAACTTTTGTTCAATTGAACTGAAGTTCCATTAGTTTCTGGCCGAAGTTATTTTTGTCTTTAATTATTGAGTCCTATTAGCCTCTTTAAACCATCTGCAAGAATGCTAATTAGCATACCACTGGACAGAGATTAAAGGACATTTTCCTCTTAAAAGGGAAAAGCAGATAAAAATCATCAGGGGAGCAAAGACTTTTCATTTGCTAGCAAGAGGATCCCACTTACCTCCATAAAAATGCATGACATTCAATTAATGCTTAATGGAGAAGAGATGCATAGAATCAGATTGAAGGAGGTGAGCCTGAAACACATTTAAGACAATATGCTACATGCATGGAAATGTGTACTAACAAACAATAAACTTCCACCAACCTTCTCAAGTCTTTTTATAACTTTATCGCGTGTTTTCTGCTGCTTCTCTGTTAGTTGCCCCTTGTAACTTTGCCAAGTTATTTCATCAAACTTCATCCTGAATGTTCAAGACAACACTGTCAGTAGAAATGTAATAAAAGGATACCATTAAAACCATAAAGAAAATCAAAATATGTAAAGCTCCAATACAATTATACATTTCGAAGGTTGAAAAAATTGGTAATGCAAAATCAAGAAAACCCCTCAGACAACTGAACAGGTTCTACCAAAGTGATTATGCAGATTCATCTTAAAATTAAGCATGAGACATGTGAGCTTGTCTCCTTTCTCTAGATGGCGACTAAGCGACTAGGACTCTCAGGATCCAGAAGCACATCTTGCTGAGTAAGCTTTCTCAATTGCTCCCTGGATTGTCTTACTCTACAACCTATTATAAATTCAAATCCAGAAGCAAGAGTGACAGGATAGAAATAACAGCCCTAAGCCTAAAGTTACATATCTAACATGTGTGCTTCCAGTACAGAAGAGCACCAGAGTTGCTTTGGAGAAGCCAAGAAATAACACCAAACTCATTTTCCTCAATAGCATCCTCACGCATTCCCCACGAAACCCCATCTGCAAGAGATGCCTCCATTTTTGCTCCAAGAAGTGATGCTTCCATATCTTTCATATCTTGTAGTATTTTAGCATTTCTGATCTTCTTCAGGTCGGATTCCTTCAAAAGAAAAGCACAAGAACAATTCTCAAAATGCAGATACATTGATCATGCTTTAGAGACTTACAGCACCATAACAATGATGTTCTTACATTTCTATGCATGTAGAACAATAAGTTACTAGTGTTCCATCAGAAATTTAAAATGGCCTCCTTAGATTATTATTTGCCAATCCAGGATAGAGTAAATTGTCAACTGAAACTTAAAAAAACAGAGACGGCAAAACTCAGCTTTCATTAAAAACTGTGAGAGTGAGCAAGCAACTACATTAAGTAATTGGAGACAGGAGATTATATGACAGAAAAGTCTTACCGGGCGCATTAAATCAGAAGGTCCTTGGAATATGTATAGTCGAGATGATCTGTACCGATAAAAATCAAAAGCAGTTAAGAGCTTATACTTTCTAGCTTTTTATCTACTAAAAAGTTGGTCATCAAGTTAAACTTCAAAACCAACCACAATCTCTATTAAAAAAAAATTATTTTCACTTTTATATATTATATCTCTCTTTCCTTTTCCACCTCTCAATTCCCAAAAAATCACTATCTGAAAGATTGCTTTTTGTAGCTGCAACAACAAGCCCTAAAAGAAGCTAAATAACAATGAATAAAGATAAGAAAGCGAAAAATCCTAATCTTAAGTTCCTTTCCCAAGTAAAATTTTCCCTGCTAACTTTTGATGATAAAAAATGCATTTTCATTATATTGATTAGATCTAGCAGAAGGTGGACTAAGATATTAATATGGGTAAATTCACATATAGACAACTAATACTATAAAAAAAATAATAATATACTAGAAGTTAATGTTGTTACTCACTGGCCAAAATGGATTACATCATCGACATGCAAATCAACGTAAACCCTCTTCTTAACCTGTGAATATGGAACCACCACAAGTAAAAAGTAAATTCATAAATATCAGGTGACTGCATGAATGATCGTAAACCATAAGTGACATAAGGAAAAAGGTCTACTGATTTACCCCGCAATATGCAGTACATGTTAAGAAGAGAAATAAAACGAATAAACAGAGGGAGATATACATCAGAAGATGGTTGAATGAACATATGATATTTAGTCTGTGTTTAGAAAAATACAGTCGTTAGGCATCGCTGGTCCATAGTGCCCTAATTCTTACAAATCTCGAAGGAATCTTTCTTTTGAAAAAATGATCTTTTCGACAATGGAGATGTCGCTTGTGGTACTTAACAAGTTAGACTATACCTGATTCTTGTTTATAAATGTCCCATGAGTGCTTCCTAGATCATAGAGATATGCGCCTCCATTGCTGTTGAACTGAAGAACTGGGACAAACAAAATTTCCAATGTAAGAGATTTTGGGAAAAATATCATCAATATCTACATGGAGATATACAAAGAATGCGGGTGTGTGAACTGAAGAACTGGGACAAACAAAATTTCCAATGTAAGAGATTTTGGGAAAAATATCATCAATATCTACATGGAGATATACAAAGAATGCGGGTGTGTGAACTGAAGAACTGGGACAAACAAAATTTCCAATGTAAGAGATTTTGGGAAAAATATCATCAATATCTACATGGAGATATACAAAGAATGCGGGTGTGTGAACTGAAGAACTGGGACAAACAAAATTTCCAATGTAAGAGATTTTGGGAAAAATATCATCAATATCTACATGGAGATATACAAAGAATGCGGGTGTGTGAACTGAAGAACTGGGACAAACAAAATTTCCAATGTAAGAGATTTTGGGAAAAATATCATCAATATCTACATGGAGATATACAAAGAATGCGGGTGTGTGAACTGAAGAACTGGGACAAACAAAATTTCCAATGTAAGAGATTTTGGGAAAAATATCATCAATATCTACATGGAGATATACAAAGAATGCGGGTGTGTGAACTGAAGAACTGGGACAAACAAAATTTCCAATGTAAGAGATTTTGGGAAAAATATCATCAATATCTACATGGAGATATACAAAGAATGCGGGTGTGTGCAAGGCAAAGACATATTGATACTAATCTAAATTGGATACTTCTGTTGGTAATCTATTACTTCTGCTACATATAGATACACTATAGAGAAATGGCAGAGTGAAAACTAAAAGGATCATCAAAACATATATTCTAAAAAGAAACACAAATGTTAAAGAACACCTTTTTTTACAAAAAAGAAGAGGATTTCCCCTGTGATGAAGTAACAACAAAAGGCTCATCTTTTATACAGATGTAACTAATACCCAACCCATAAGAGATGCTATTAACGTGGTTTCCTGCTTGATCCCCAAAAAGAAGGGGGGGAAAGAAGAAGAAGAAGAAGAAGAAGCAATTCAAACAGCTCTTTGATATTGTTGCTCGTAAAGCCAGCATGAAAAACACGAACAAGGTCAAAAAAGGAAGTAGAATCAGCAGAGAGTTCCGCGGCAGAAGCCACATTTTGTACCTGCATGAAACCGAGAAATGGTGGGATGCTCCAGCAAAAAATCGCAGAGATCCACCCGGCCAAACATGTAGGCCCCTTTCTTGTTCCTGAACAGTTAACCAAGATAGATTCAAACAAAATCCTTACGACGGAAATTCACTTGAAAAGTGAATATTGCAAGAGGGAATACTAACACGTCAATTTGATCAATGATAGAGCCATCCTTCAGGACTTCAATGAAGAATTTATGACACGGAGCGCCGCTCCACTCTGGAATAGTGTATGGCACACCCGGATTACTATTACGCTGTTCTTTTTTCTTCTCTCCATTTAGAACAGCAGTATTTTCTAAGTCGCCGGCAGAATCAGATTTCTGAATAGACTTTACAGAATCCGATGGAGTCGGGTTTGAATGAGACTCTTGCTCGGGTCTGGATGATTCAGGTTCGGTTTCAGCTTCCGTTTCGGACTTGGAAGGCTCGGGGTTTCTTGGAGGCGGAGGGTCCACTTCAGTACCGTTCGTCGACAATTCAGAGACTGAGGACGAGGGTTCGGCGGTAGGATTTCTTGGCTGAGGAGGACCGACGGCGGTGTTCATGTCGTAGTGTAGTGGAGGAGAGAGCAGGAGAGTCTGACTTGAGAATATACGGCGCTTCCGAGGCAGAGTTAAGGTGGAGGACGGCGGAGGGAAATCGAGACCCTACATAAACAAGCCGGCACCAGCTCTCTCGCTTGGCTTCAAGTTCGAACAATCCACAGCCAGTTTGGAGCCTTCCCTATTTCTCGTTGTCAAGCCGACTTCAAGCCTTTACGGGAAGTTTACCAAGATTTGGTAACTGTTCGGTGAGATCCTGAATCATCTATTTGTGGCGCTTAGGTACCTGTGCTTTTGATATTGTAAATTTCGGATCCTTTTAATAATAATTTGATAAGAACAGCTACTTTGATGGTGAGAAAAGGGGATAATAAGTTGTACCTATATTTTCTTGCAAAAATCACAAGTGGTTACAAAAGGGGTTGTACACAAAAGTTACATTCACTGAAGTCACAAACGCTTGCGAGTCACAACTAATCTACAATGAGTCACAACAGTTACAGTCATCGGAGTCACAACAGCTGGCAAGTCGCAACTTATCTACGCGATGTCATAACTCCGACAAATCACAATTCTCACAGTCACAGCACTACCACCGTGTCGCTGTTGTGGCCACAACCACCACCACCACCACTAGAGTCACACCTTGTGAAACTCCAGCGAGTCAACAACCAAACAAAAAATCACTCAACAGAGCCTTAAATCAATGACAATTAAACCAGAAAATCAAGAACCTTAAATTTCGATGCAATGAAAATCAGATGCACCTAAACCCTAAATCTTCTCTCGCAAAACCCTAATTTTGAAGGCTCGACAACGCCACGTGGGATCAAAACCCTAACCTTGATTGCTTTTGTTACCTCCCTCCAACCGATGAACCTTGATTGCTTATCTCACATGGTGCACAGACCATTCTATTTGGGCAACTACTTGAAAAACCGCTTTCTTAAAGTTTCTTCTCTTCTCTTCGATAACTATGACTGATCTAAAATCTTATCCTATTCTCTAATTTCAAATCAACTTGATATGGAAATAGATCATTTAGCACCATTCGATCATTAATCAGCCATCGGAAGATCACCAGAGGCTTGTTGTGGAGGAAGTAAAGAAAAAGCATAGAGATAGCATGTCTTCAATGGAAATCACAGAAGCCGGGGATTAAGAGCGGAGTATGAGAGAGAGCTCGTTGCTGTGCAAAGTTGAATTTTTGGGAGGAGGTGTAGTGGGGGTTGGGACACCTGATAACTGAAAACATAATCATTGACTATAGATGATGCTTTTTTTTCCAATTGATCCTAAAAACAGAATGTACATCTGTCCATAAATGTTCGTCATTCATCTTCTCCACTGCCCATTCAAATCTCTTCAAATTACTTAATTCTCTTTAACCCCTAACAATAAGAATTTAAACCACGGACAACATATACTAATACATTTGCAATTAGGTCCTTAAACAATCTGATTTGCGTAGGCAAAATCCCTTACTTAGAGCACATTTAATGTTGGGTAGGTTTTTTTACCCAACAAAGACAATTAATGTATTAAGGGAAGGGGGAAAGTTATTTTGGAGATGGAATTGGGTAAAAGATTATCTAAATTTAGCCCAATTTTTAGCTTATCCTCCTCACTTTCTTCCTTTAAAAATATATATAATAAATTTAAAAAAAGATAATATTTTGTGAAAAATTGAATGTGAATTACATGATAAAAGAAGGTAATAGCAAAATAATTTGTAAAAAATTTTAAAAAATCTATATATTAATAAAATGAGAGGTGCTGTGGTACAGTTTGACAGCAATTTTCCCCACAAAATGCTTCAAGTGGGGGCTTTTTGGTCATTTTGATGTTTGTGGCAAAATCCCTTATAAGATGAGATAATTCAAAAATTAAAAACAAAAAAGTAGAAGGGATAAACATTAAAATTACCGTATTGGTTACCACAAACCAATCAAAATGACAAAACAACCCCACTTGAAGCATTTTAGGCGGGAAAATTACGGTTAAAATGAGAGGTGTTGTGGTACAGTTTGACAGCAATTTTCCTGCCTGAAATGCTTCAAGTGAGAGCTTTTTGGTCATTTTGATATTTGTGACAAAATCCCTTATAAGATGAGATAATTCAAAAATTAAAAAGATCAAAAAGTAGAAGGGATAAACATCAAAGTTACCGCATTGG
>CAVNYN010142690.1:1705-14623 GCA_963692815.1 Nyctanthes arbor-tristis
TATCGGGTTTTATTACCTGTAAAGGAAATAAAAAATAAGAATTAATAAAAAAATTATAGGTTCATTTATTATACTTTTTCCTTATTGTTATGTTTTTCCTTTGAATTATTTAATTTAATATTTATATTTTGAAACTCTATCTACATATTACATTTTAGTTAGATATATCTCACATTTGCCTAACGAGTTTGAATTGATAATATATCAATCTTGATTTCAGTATTACTATTCCTTATTATTATAATTTTCCTTTTAATCATTTAATTTAATACTTTTATTTTGGGACTCTATTTATATATTACAATTTCGTTAGATATATCTCTTATTTGCCTAATGGATTTTAATTTTACTTTGTTCAATTGTGTAATTTTATCATTTTATGTTTTTCTACGCCATTGTATTTTATTTCGCTAGCATAATATATCCGTAAAACGCACAGATATGAAGCATATTGTGTCTGTGAAACGCACGAGTGTGAAACTAATATATATTAAACTATCGGATTTTATTTTTAAAGGAAATAAAAAATAAGAATTAACAAAAAAATTATTGGTTCAATTATTATATTTTTTCTTTTAACCATTTAATTTAATATTTTTATTTTGAGACTCTATCTGCATATTACATTTTAATTAGATATATCTTATATTTGCTTAATGAATTTTAATTACATGAAAATAGATAATATATCAATCGAGATTTCAATATTATTATTATTATATTTTTCTTTTTAATCATTTAATTTAATATTTTTTGAGATTCTATCTACGTATTACATTTTGGTTAGATATATATTATATTTACGTTATGAATTTCAATTTATTTTGTTCAATTGTATAATTTCATGATTTATGTTCTTCCACTCTATTGTATTTTACTTTGTCAATATAATATATCTATAAAACATACAGTTGTGAAGCATATATAATATGTCTGTAAATGCACGTGTGTGGAACTAAATATAAAATTATGATATCGAGTTTTATTGTCTTTAAAGAAAATAAAAAATAAGAATTAATAAAAAAATTATTGATTCATTGAGATATCGATGGACCAAGAACAAGAATTTTAAACTATGTCAACAAAATAAAGAATTGATTGTATGCGACTTTCAAATATTCGATGCACATTAATTTCATGCAGGTTGTGTTTTTCAGTTTTTTTTTATAACATTAAACTTGACAAGCATAATTATGTTATATTTTATACATGAAATTTCTTTAGAACTGTAGCACGGCTGGAAGTCTAGTTTTGTTCTTTAAACAAATCTTTTATTGGTCAAACTACTGTTCAGCTACAATCCAATGAAACAACTAATAGTTTCATGCCAATTAATTTGAGAATAAGAAAAAAACACGTCAACTATCCCGCTAAGAAAATGCTAAAAAAATTTTAAAAAAATTAGAAACTATATGAAAAAATTATTTAAAATATCATATATCAAGCCCAAATTATCAATGCCATTCAACTACGCGTCAAAATTCAAACAATCAGATATTCAACCATACATGACACATTAAATTTAAAGTTATTTTAAAGAAACCCAAAATTTGAATTATGTATTAAAGTTAGCTAAAAATTTAACATAAATAATATTGGACAAAGCGGTCGAGGCACGTTGATTTAACTTTGGGCATTAGGGTTTGATTTATCATGAGCTTTTCTTTTATACCAATTTTTTTTATAAATAAAAAAATGCTATCCAGTTGGGCCGGCGAATATCTGTCCTCAACCCAATAAGAGTTCGGGGCGGAGAATTTCACCCCGTACCCGTCTCAATACATCACGGGGTGGGTACCTATAGGTATCGGGTTTTGAGCATAAAATTGTCATTCTTACATGTCATAAATAAAGTACAATATATATACATGTTGCATTGTCTATAATTACTAATTGATATGCGAATCACAAATCACCACTGGATATTTGTAGTAAAATATTTGAGTATTGAGCATAAATTTAGTTGCATAACTGAGTCTACAATTTTAGGCTCCGTCCAAACAAGTCATTCAAGTTTATAGGTCCAATCTATATAAAGTTATAGTAATTAGAAATCAAATGATAGAATCACAATCAATTATAGTAATTATGAGTCTAGCAACTCACTCATGCGTTGCATGAGAAGACTAATTCTAACAAAATTTAATAATAATAAACAATAAAATATTGAACAAATATATGCCATTAGATTTGCATAACAAAAGTAGTAAATATGCAGTTCTCAGTTAGCATCTGACACGACAAATTATTATTTTATTAATAATATATTAATAATTACCCAATTTGTACTCGATTAATATTTTACTATATTTTACATTTATATCATCTAACTTATTTAATATTATTATTTAACTGTAGAGTATTACATATGTGTATGTATATGCCCATATTCGTTCGATACTTGTTTACATAAAAATTTTCATACTAATAAGAAAGTACCTTTCCGACTTACCATTTTAACCGAATAATATCTCATTTCCTCATATACACTTTTTATCAGGTGATATTTTATTTTATATAAATACTTATATATAATATCACGTTGCTATTTTAGTTTAACAAATAACAAATATAATCCTTAAAAAGTAGTATATATCTATAAGTAAATTAGTCTGCGGTATTATTGCACCGTAGTTTTGCCACTAAAAAGTCGGTTAACAAGGCCTTTTTCGACATTTTATATCCTATAGCGGTAACTCATGTGGTATTCTCTATTTTTTTTTTAATTTTTACTCTCTTTTACCTGATCAGTCTAATTTTTTGAAATAAGATTCACTATTTAATTTAAGGGTAATTTTCACTCTAGGTCCCCAACTTTTTAATTTTGTATCAATTTTGTCCTTTTTTTGAGCCCACTAGGTCGCCAACCTTTCATTTATTATTGCATTATGTCCCTAACGTCATTTTTCATCTCCAACCTTTCAATTTTCACCATTAACCCCTATCAATATGATTATTATGTCCTTAATTCTTTATTTTCACTATAGGTCCCAAACCTTTCAATTTTTATATAATTTTATCCTCATTTATTTTTTGGGCATATAGAACCTCTAACTTTTTATTTGTTGTCGTGTTATTTCCCTAATAACACATTTCGTTTCAACTTTACTAATTTTAGTTCATATTAAAATAAATAATAATAAATAAAAAAATAAAGAATAATATAAACTAAGAACTCTACGCATTTTAGCGCTCGGTGATCTATAAAAAAAAATTCATCTACACCAAATTTGATAGATACCTAATTTGTGTAAAAAAGTTTCTGACATGAGAGTCAGTGTAACAGATTAGATCAGGTTTTTAATTTATCACATATCCCGTAGCAGATATAGATCAGGGTGCATAAAAAATCATTTTCTATTTACAAAAATGAAGTCAAACTTTAATGTGCTAATTCTAATTTTTCGTGGATCCACAATTGTTGGATCAAACTGGATTGAGACGGATAACAAATCAGGAATAAATTAGGGTGAAAATCACAAAGAGAGATAATAAATGAAATTATAATAAAATATTATACTTATGTTTATTTTTTGTAAATCAAAAATCAATTGCTTGGGGCGGATTTACCAATCCATATCCGCCACGTGATTTGTGATAGATCAAGAAATCGGATTCGATTCGTCATGCTGATATTTAGATTGACAACTTTCTTCGACGCAAACTTGATATCTATCAAGACCATTATAAATCGTGTTTTTTGGTTATCCTTAGTTCCGACTACTATCATTCGATTATGTAAGAGGGAGTTATAGTGAATGGACTTCTTATTTATATTATTTTTATTTTTTATTTAAATAATTAATGGTAAAATTAAATGTTAGGTATGAAAAGTGTTAATGAGTATATAACACGACAAGAAATGAAATATTGGAGTTCTTGTACGCCCCAAGAAATAGTGAGTAAAAATTCTATAAAAATTAAAGGTTGGGGATCTATAGTGGAAATAAAGAATTAATGGGTTAATAGTGAAAATTAAAAGATTAGGGACGAAAAACGATGTTGAGGACATAATACAATAATTAATAAAAGGCTGGGAACTTAGTAGGCCTAAAAAAAGAATAAGGACAAAATTGATACAAAATTGAAAGATTGGGAACTTAGAGTGAAAATTACCCTTAATTTAATAATTAACACATATTTATCATTATTTAATTATTTAAATTATATATAAATTTGATTATGCGATGATGGATAAGTGTCAATATCATTAAAATATTTGTAGTTATAATGTTTTTAGCAAAAAATTTGTAGTTTTAAATTCATAAAACAATGAAAATTAATTAATATGAATAAGAAACATAATTAATAACTTGTATTCGTCAAATAATAATAAAATAATAGAAATAAATATAAATGAGAAACTTTCTTGATAACTCATATTCATCGAATAATAAATTTCATTTAAGTACTTTTATTTTTTTTATAAATTGTCTAAATTAAATTGAATACTTAATTAATTAAACATATATATATATATATATCATTAGTTTAGATTAAGTAAAAATTGTAATTGTAATTTTTTTTAATATTTTCCACTATAAATGTTAATAATTATGACTGTTTTTCTCTAATGGGATAAACATTTTACACACTATAATTTATTTGTTTCGTAGCTATAGGCAAAAAAAATACTGTGATTTTTGTAGGGATTTTTGAATTTTGAGAAGATAAACTTTAAGATAGCAATAAAAAATAATGTTCTTTTTCTCAACTGGGCTAATCAATATTAGAGAAAGTTAATTAATATTCAAATAAAAGAGAAAGAAAAATATTCGCATTCATATTTATTCCGAAATCCAACAGGATCGGGGAATGTCTTTTGTCAATTCTACTTTTCGTATAAAATTATAACATTCACTAAATTAATTCTTTACTTCTTCCATAAATTCAATTTCGTATGTTTATAAATTTAGAGACACTGCAGACACAATTATTAACAATATAATATTTTTTTAAGTGAAAACGCGCGAGAATAGTAATATATAAATGAAAATTATTAATATACAAAATAGTTGATATAGTGGTTTAAGAACATATTACTCTTAACATGTAAGTTACGAGTTCAATCATTCACTATTATATTTGTTAATAATTTTTTTATTAAAAGTGATAGCTGAAGTGGTACGACTTTATAAGAAATTATGCCAGATAGAGCTTTTGGCGGGGAAAGATTTTCTAATTGCGCTAGATGAAATTACAATTGCACTAGACAAACTGTCATTTAATATATATATATATATATTTCGTTCTATTGTTTCGTTCAATTTATTCAATGAATTATTATAAAATAAAAATTATAATAAAACGAAAGAACACATATAACGTCCCATAAATTTTCAATGATAAATTTGGCGACACGATAATTATTTTGCCAACATTTGTCATTTTTGTGAATACTTTTGCCATGTTTTGAGAACACTACACTTGTCATTTTTCTAAATAAAAAAAACTTGCTACTTTTGCCAAGTTTTAATTCATGTGCTATTTTTGTAATGATAATTGTGTCAAGTGTCTAGAACACTTGTTAACTTTGTAAATTATGAATTTCAAATGGCCTTTAAATATAATTTAATCCTACCTCTATAAAAAGGCAATAAATCAAAGACTCCCCACACACACCCCTCCACCGTCCCTTCACCCCTACATACACACACACACACACATATATTGCTCCTTATTTATAATATAAAGATCTGATAATTGGAAAGACAAGTGAGGAGGTCATTTAAAAAATAAGAAAGATCATTGATTAGTGAAGATCAATTAAAAGGTGAGTAACACGTGCCTGACTCTCCCTTTTCGAAACTCATGCTTTTCTTAATTCTCTTTGATATTCGATAATGCGCAATTACTTCGTATGCTTCTATTGTATTACTTTGAGATTTGATATTTAAGTGTGCACAGTTGTTATTGGATAAACCATTGTTATTGCTCTTAGGCCTCGCTAGTCGCGTTATCTACCCGTGTTTGAATTGTATTTGTACTACTTTGTGGTACTATGGCCTTGCTGTGTGTTCTTAGCCATTTGTGCATTTGTATCATATGGCTTTTGAGTAGTAGTTTAACTAGTAATGTGCCCGAGGTTTGTATCTTTGTCATTCGTTGATCTTCCTTGTATTGTTTTGTGTGGGTCAATGTATGATGTTATTCACTGAGTACTCTGCGCTCACCCCCCATCTTTTACAATCCTGTAGGTACTAAATTAAAGCTATGTGGCCGGATCATCCCAAGATGGAGGAGATACATGTATGTGATCAAGGCTTCGGTGTGTGTAGCCGATGTTTCGTTGTAGATAGCCTATAGTACATTTGATTATCAGAGGGCACAGCGAAAGCACTTTAATACATTTGAATTGTATTTGTAAAGTCTCGCCCTAAATTTTGAATTGAGATATATATTTAAACGTTTCCGCTATTGTTAAAATTAAGGGCATGACAAGACACATTGGATTTTGGTAGGAAAGGACAATATTGACAATGTTTAGATAGATATATTGAAAATATAAACATGAAACTTAATTTGCAACGTTAAAGAAAATATTAGTTTCGAAGAAATGCTCAGTATATAACATTAATTTGAACGGGTGTATTCTATAGAGCTAAACGGGGTCAAACCACACGTATAAAAATGTTTTTTCATGGTGTTTTTGTGTATTATTATTTCGATATTCATGTGGATGAAAAGCTGAAAGAGAACATACATAGAAAATGAGGGACTCAACTTTTTAACCCTTTCTTTGTCAAATTTTACTATATGTTGGGTGATCATCTGCATTTTGTCAGTGGAAAGGTGCTCACGAACCCAATAATTTTGTCCTAATGTAGACAGAATTTGAAATCTAAAATCATTCTTTAAATAAGCCTGTCACATATATTTACTGTAAATGTGTACCTAAATGGGTCAGAGAATGACACCATAGTTTAGTCAGGGACAAAAGCGAGGTAAAAACTTTTACTTAATTTTCCTTGTTAGTCGCTTTGGTGGCATGTTTCCCATATTTTTAGTTAAGCGGTTCAATTCCTTTCTGTTATAATTCCATATAATGAACGGAAAAAAGTTCACCGATACACATGCATTTTCTTAACTACAAAACATTTTCCTCTCTTTTTTCCCCCTCAAAACTCTCACAAAAAACAAATATCTAAAAGGTTTATATAGTAACCAATTTGCACGTCTTATCGTCATCTAAGTCCGATACACTAGTTGTTTGACTTTGTTGTGAACTTTAACAACAATTTTAATATTGTGTTAGAATTAATACTTTTGAAAAATTCTTACTTATCTATGTAATAAATTTTGACCAATTTCACAATAATGAGACCCACTTGAACTTAAGTGGATTTTAATGATTTTATTTAATACATCTAATATAATACTTTAATAATTGTTAAATTTAACTTTTATATGCGGCATTTAATAATTTTTTAAAATGTATTTTTTTTTGTGTATGGATAACTAAATTTAATAGTACGAATGATGCTCTAGCAGTAATCACAACCCTAATAATGCAACAATTATAACTGTTGACGAATGACACATCACTATCAAAGGGTTTTGTCAATGAAAAGTGGCTCGAAACCCAAATCCACAATGTTCAAACCATTCAAATCTCTTGTGCCTTTTGTCCCTATTCACAAGCTTTTGTAATTTGTCATCTTTTGTTAATCTTTAATAAAAAAAAAAGTGGGGAACGAAAAAGAAAAACCAAAGAAACTTACCTTATTAGTACTAATAATATTGTATTAAATTATTATTATTACTATTATTATTATAATCAACAAAAATTAACATTATTCAAAGACAGCTTATTTGGGTATTTTGTTATTGTGCCTTTTGTCCCTATTCACAAGCTTTTGTAATTTGTCATGTTTTGTTAATCTTTAATTTGGGGGGGGGGGGTAGAAAAACCAAAGAAACTTACCTTATTAGTACTAATAATATTGTATTAAGTTATTATTATAATAATCAACAAAAAATTAACGTTATTCAAAGACAGGTTGTTTGGGAATTTTGTTAGTCGAGGACAGAATATTTCCATTAATTTATCTCATTAGATTAATAAACATTGCGAAATAAACTCACCTAACACACTTTAGTGTCATATTTATCTCCTTTTTAATTTCGATAACCCAAATTTATAGGTAAGATTGTTTGTCCTTGGGCCTGAAGCCAAAATCATACGAGTGAGACACTTGATCGAAATTGCGTTTTTAGATTTGATACTTCTATATATAATACAAAATTCATTCTATAATCATAATCCTATTAGAGGAATCGTTTCCAATTATTTCACTAATTTATTATAAGTGCATTTGCCAACTGGTTATAATACATCATTTTATAAGTCGTATTAAGTGACAACGTAAAATCTATTACACAATACAATATATACATTGTCACTGTAGAGAGGATCTAACTAGAGCCTACCTATTTTTATTTATTATTATTATATATATATATATATTTTTTTTTTGTTTCAAGTTTCCAGAAGTCCTTATCTTTGATCAAAAGTTGCAAAGTCTTTTCACCAAATCTTGCAGAGGATTTACATTCAATAAATTTCAGATGATTTTTGTCATTCTTCAAGGACAATGCACTAGTGAAATAGTTCCAACCTGACCTAATGTCGGGTCACCAAGATATTGTGTTATGGATCGTTTAAAATTTTGAAAAAGCAGCGTAGTTCAAAAAAAATATCTATTCTGTCTAATTGAATACTTAGAGTTTGACTTCTCATTTATGTTGCATATACTCAGGGAGTCCGGGTGGAGTTCGGTATCCCTAAGACCTTACTTTTTATATGTATATGCTTGGGATGTTGAGTTTCGTATCTCGAAAACCATATTGCTAGTTGTATATGAAGAACTTAATTAACCAATTAAAGACGTGGCTAGTTTTTCTTGGTCCGAAAATACTGATTTTTTTTTTTTTTCTGAATATGTTCTAAGATTATTGTTTGTGAAATGAAACTCACCCGAGTATCAACATACTGTAATATTAGCAACCAAGTAGGGACAGCAGAACTAGACTCCATTTACATGTAAATAAAATAACAAGTTAATTAATTAACTAGCCAAATTACACATAGGTCATGAACAAGGCTTCCCAAATTTCAGAGAAGACTTGAATGATGACCCTATGATGATGATATGAATTCAAAGACAGAAAACAATGCAACAAATTCTCAAGTCCTCTTGCTGTAAAAATCTGCTTTTCCACTATCATTTCCACCATTGATGTTCTGAAATCACTATATGGATCACTCGAACGCTTCACCACTGCTAAGCTGTCTTTAACACCTTCTTGCAATGGCACTAAACCGGCCTTGGGAATCGTCCTCGAGCCCCTCGGCCGACAGCCGTGTGACTTACTAGTACTGTGCTCATTAGCTATGCCGCACATTTTAGTAGTGTAATTGTAGTCGCGCTCGAGTACTTCTTTGTTAGTATCGTTAAACAATCCATTGTACCGATACTCACGGAACTCCGAAAGATCGCTCTTCTTTTTTGTCCTTGAACGTACCTTCTTCTTGTTTACGCTCTTCTTACTCTTCCCCGAAGGTAAGTCTTGAAACTCGGAAATGGGAGACACCGGGGAGCACTTTCGGCCCTCAACTTCAGGCGAAATGAGAAGACATTTCCGATCCTCGTGTACACTTTGGTTTGCGTGGATGTTGTGTGGCCATTTGGATCGAGTCATAAATGGTAACGGACGAGGATTTGGGGCGAAAAGGTCAACCAAACGGTAGGTGGGACGGGCTTGAGTCTTCTTGGAAATGAAAGAATCTGTAGTATCATGAGCAATAACATCATGGTTGAGGTTTTTGGATTTGCAAGATGCGAGGGATGAACGGAAGATGCGATAGAGTCGCATTTTGAAATGGTTTTGATCCATTGGTTTGATTTAGTACTAGTGGATGAATGAATGAGTGAGTGGATGAATTTATAAAGAAGGGAATTATGGGGTGGGGGTATTTGGGAATTTGGGTCCCTTTTTGGTTGAAAAAATGAAGGTGACAAATCATCCATTTTTTTGTCTTCTCTTTTGTCTACAATTGACTTGATTCAAGACGAGGAAACCCCATGCTTTGTTTTGGGAGAAAGTAATCACGTTATGATTACATAATAATTTACCTATCATGTTATGATTACATCATAATTTACACCACAATAATGGCTAATATAGCAGGATACCTCGTAAATTAATGATCCGTTCACATCACAATACATACATTATATTAACCGTCACGATTCACGATTCATTGATCTTGACACAACATATTGTATATTCAATTACGTCCTCATAGCTTTTGGGGGAAGGTTCAATCAAGATACTGGGATAGCAATAAACTTGCTTCATTTAGTCTTCTTAAGAAATTTAACTTTTTAAAATGGATTCTCAAATCTCTATATAGTATCATAGCCTATAAACTCAAATGAACAATATGTTCTAACGAGCTATTATCTCCTAGGGCATGTCAGAGGATCGACCCCCCATCCAAATATTCAAATTAAACATTTACTTCTCTTAACTACATATGGTTGCATGCATTTTCTAAAAAGACAGATCTGTCTCCACTTTGGAGACGGATCTGTCCAGGTGGCGCATCCATGATGTCGCTGCCGCACCATGGAAGATCCATCGGGCCGCGCAGGCTGCATTGTGAGGCCGCACCATGAACATGGGATGGTGCGGCCGCATGGCTCTCAGGTGTTGCTCAGTCAGCGTCACCTGAACAAATTTGTCTTCAAAGTGGAGACAGATTTTTCTTAGAAAGACTGTATAGTTGCACTCTTGTATAATAAAAAACTACATAGTTGCGTGCATGTATTTGTCACAAACTAAAAATAATTGAAAAATCTACGTAATAATTAAAAAAACAGAATCTTTTGTACAAGATTGAAATATAATTATAACTTTTCTTATGAATATTATTATGCAATAATAATTTGTTTCTTAAGTCATAATATTCAAGTAACTATTCAAATGTTTGCGTCCACGTACACCGACATACCCAATCCCCAAAAGCCCGCCCTCACCGGCAAAACTCCGCAACGCAATTGGATGGAAATCAAGCTGTGGCCCCTTCTCAATACTGTTTCAAATTTAAGAATCTTTTAGGTCATGAGAGCTTCCAAATAACTAAAAAACACAAAACAGTGTCCAAATTTGGTTTGTTTCCTTTCAAAAGTGACCCCAAAAGCTACATGACATTCATAAGTTGACATAGATTTTTAAAGTCCAAGTTATCTCAGTGTCAGTCTAGCTACTTGGATTGTATACATTGTATAATACCAAAAAAATGGCTCTGAAAATCTCAGTCTTTTACCTTTTATTTATCTTTATAACACTCTTCTTTTGCTTGGATTGACATATCTATTTCGTTTTTTTTAATGCATGGATTGTCGACTGGTACTGTTAATTCAATGGCCATCGTTGGGTTGTCATTTTGAGACTTGTTACGTTTTCTTTCACTCGATTTTGGGAGAATTTAGGGATGCATCGAGAACTCACTTGGTAAGGATGAGATTGGTATTTTAAAGTCGTTTAAGGCATTGTCACAACGAATTAAATGACGAGCAAGATATGACATCCCTTCCTGTTAAAAAAAAAAAGAAAACATTTTTCTAAGAAGCCAATATAACAATATTCCCAAAGTCTTGTGACATTTATAACAAGAAAAATTAGATGTTAGAGCACGCGTGTCTTAACACATTTTTCACATGTGCTAGCAATAGAAAAGGTACTTGCATTCCTCTGTGGAATAGAAAAATATGAGATGCAAAGATGGAAAATTTTCTAATACCAGTCTAATATTTCGTTATGACGTCATCAACTAACCCTATTCTAAAAAACAACAAACACAAAACAAAAAACTACCCTCTATTGGTGGGATCAATTGTTGGCTACATTCAAGTGATCAGCTGCTTACACCATAAGGAACTAGCATTTGGTACCAGAACAGTGCGCATCCAAAGATACCATTCAAAAAGTGTAACTAGCATATACAACTGATATTGTACTAAAGTTCTATCCAATCTAATCCGCTGTACCAACGGTACCCGAGCGTATACATAAGCTAACATTGTCGGAACACCAACTTCCGACAGACGCACCATGGAAGTCGCATAATCTCGATATAGATTATACAACAAACAATACTACAATTAAGCAATTTGCTCAAACACAATCTCCGTCGCTGTTGAAACTTTGAGGCGGGCAACCACGTTATGAGTTATGATAACTGCAAGCAGGCATGAAAAATTCTTTGGACAACGTACCAATACTTAAAAATTTTCTAATACAACCATAATCGAATGACCAATAATAATATATATGCTAGATATTTACAAAAGTGAACTATATTGTATAATGATTTCGAACAAGTATTCTTTAAACATGATAGAGGTTAAACTGAGTTGTTCAATAAGACATTTAAAAGAAAAACAGACAAATCTCTCTTGACATGCACGAAAAGAATACTTTGTAACGAAACAAAACGCCACAACAATAGACCACACCTGCCATCTAGTTAATATGATGCTCATAGCACATTTGGCAGAAAACTAACAGAAAGCTCCAGCCACCATCAGATCAGGGGATGGCTTCACAAATATTTTCTGGCAAGAGCTCGAACCTTAGTGTCAAAGTGTGATGACGTAATGCTACTTCCAGGTAGATAAAGGGGATTGAGAAGAGTCTGCAATCAAATTTTTCTCATAAATTTCCATCCATCGACGCATCTCAACATAAGAACAACATGAAATTCATGCCATAAGAAAAATTTAAAGACAAAAAAAATCCTAAAAGTCAATTACAAAATTATATGCAAACATTAACCACTTTTCTTCCTCTCTCTCCCTTTTTTTTTTTTTTTTTTTTTGGGGGGGGGGGGGGGGGGGGGGGGGAGGGGGG